>VMYD01000322.1:0-236601 GCA_007663325.1 Eucalyptus pauciflora | reverse complement strand
TAACAAATAGGTTGCTACAACAACAACAATCAGGTAGATAACATTTACATAGGATGTTCACATAGCACACTCAACAAAAAAACAGCTAATACATTTTACAAATAACCTTCACACGAACCGGGAAAGATCCTATTTTGGTCAATTTCTTGACCTTTTCCCTTGCAACAATGCAGTAATATTCGTTACAAAATCTATCACAATTTTTTTATATGAAGCAGCACCGTTGACATCCCATATGCGATTCAACACATCTTGCCATTCAGGTGGAAGAGTGTTAATGAAAAATCGCACCATCTCTGACTGCGACATGGGATGACCATTCCATATGACCTGTTGAATCTTCCCGTTGACTTCAAGAACATGATCAATTAAGTCACCATTCTCCCATCGATAATCAATCAACTCAGCTATCAACATAGAAAGCTTTGCCTTTTGTTTATCGATAATCACCCGAATAGGCGTACGTAACTGAAAGGGAGGCATTGTTCCTGCAACAAATGCAGAACAAAAATGGATTACATATAATCCACAAAGACATAATTGAAAAAAGAAACGAATTCCTTTTCTTTTTTTTTTTGTGGGGGGGTCAACGGTCGGTCAACGGTCGCGGTCAACGGTCAACGGTCGCGGTCAACAGTCGGGCCGGTCGCCCGATCGGACCGGTCGGGCCGGTCGGACGAACCGACCGGCACGTGCCAGGCGCGTGCCAGGATGACGTCACGATGACGTCATCCGGCACGCGCCAGGGGCCGAACGACGCGCCGTTTCGCTCGCGCGTGCGTCGCACGCGCCCGAGCCAAAACGGTGCGTTCGACGCACCGTTTCGCGCGCGCGTGCATTGCACGCGCCTGGGCGAAACGGTGCGTTTCGCCTGGGGGAACCGAGTCGGCGCGTGCGTTGCACGCGCCGATGACCCCCGTGCGTTCCGGCCGCGCGTGGCGGCGCGTCCGGCGGCCTCCGGCGGCGATCCGCGACTCGTTTTTCTCGTATCGACGAGAGCTTCATCCCTGCACTTTCATAAACGAATTTCGACTTGCACAAAAACTCGAAAAATAGCGAACAGTACGCGGGTGTCGGATTTTTTTCGTCTCCGATCGACCAAATTTGATTTTTCTCGAAAATCCAATAAAAATTCATTCAAAATATGAAGAAGGATCGGGAAAGCATGAAACTGGCGCTCTGATACCAATGTTGGGTTATTACGATTCCCAGAAACAAGGTTTTCGACACTGAATCGATTACCCTAAATTAACGAAGCGGAAGCGAGCCCAGAAACAAAACAGTCATGAATCACCGATTAAAAACACGCCACAGAATTGAGCGTACCTTGTATCCACAGACTAAACACCGACGTTGCGATTCGAGGAGGAAACCGGATACTGTTCTTCAAGAGGGGAATTCTTGATCTTCGCTTGGGGAGGGAGTGATGTGCAAGCAACGTTTTCTTGAAGGAATATTGTTGCGTTTTGAGAGAGAGTAGAAAAAGAAACGACGTACGTAACCTTTTTAAAATTACGTTCCTTTTTCTTTTATATTTTCCCTCGAAGCGTCTCCTCCAAACGACGCGACTCCTCAAAACGCAACCTTTCACTTTGCACCTTTTCCTCCATGGGCCCTCAACTCACGGGCCGGGTCCTAATGGGCTAACTCAAGCCCAATAAAACCATCACTCTCCTTCTCTCTCTCTTCGAGCGTGTAGAATCTCTCTCTCTCTCTCTCTCTCGCTTGCACAGATTCTCTCTCCACTCGGCAAGCTTCCTATCGCCTGGCCTTGGAGAAACCCTAGCTCTCTCTTTGTTCTGCTGCCGCGTTCGGAGCGGCTTCGAGGTTTGCCGTTGGCGTTCCTCCGCCAGGTTCGACGCTGTTCCGTAGTTTCAATTTCGGATTTTGGTGTGGAATTTGTGGGTGGATTGCCGTATCCAGCTTTCCCTTGTGCGTCTGGTTCGTTTCCGTGTGGCCTTGAGGGTTCGATTTTATGGATCGGTGATCTTTGGGCTCATTCTGGCCGAAACCCTAGCTTTGATTTCCTTTTTGTTTTCTGGGTTTTGATTTGCGCGCGTGATTATTGGAATTTCGCTTTTCACGTTTGAACTTTTATTTTGCTTGGAGGATATTGCTACTTGCTCTCGTAAGGTTTAAAAGTTCGTGAGAATTGAGGTGAATTAAGCACGTGTCATGTGAATTGTTTTCATTGTCGAATTTCAAGGATGAAATTTGGCATTTTTCAGCTAGCAAGTGGGCCGCATTTGGTCGAATTCGTTGTTTCACTTCAGAAATGTTGTGAATTTTTTGTTTTTGCTTCATTGGATTGCTGTTTGGAATCTGTGGGCAATGACCTGGGATGTCAACTCCTGCTCATTTGATGTATCATTTACAACCTCCACTTCTCTAGGTCTAAATGGGTACTCTGGGTACTCCGGATCTTTATATAAGGAAAAGTTTTTGTCTATCCTATCTTGGTTACGAATGTAATTATGGAGAAGACAACATGCAATTATAATAAGTATTTGTTTTCTAATTGTAAATGGAGGCATGTGTCTCAAAATGATGAAGCGATTTTTTAATGTCCCAAATGACCTCTTAATAACATTTATTAATAAAGAATGTTTATGGTCGAATAATTTTCTTGCTGTTCTTGGCCGTCTTCCATTTCCCCTATAATTGTTAAGATGATACCGTTCACCTTTAAACGGAGTTAAAAATCCCAGAAATATTGCATAACCAGAATCTACCACGTATTATTTACCTATAACATGATATATATATATATATATATACATATATATATATATATATATATATGTATATATATATATGTATATGTATATATGTATATATGTATATATATATATGTATATATATATATTTATACATATACATATATATACATATATATACATAAATTTGTTATGATATACAATCATGAAATGAGTCTCTCCTTATAGACGAATCAAATACTTGATGGCGGTTAAGAAAATTACAATCGAGGAGTCTCAAGTGCTCGAAAGGACTCAACAATCATTGAAAAATCCTTCCATCCAAAATACACCAAAGCAAATTTCATATCAAATAAACAAGCATATAACACATTCTGAGTGGTATTTCCTTTTATAGAATTTGCTGAGACACGGGAATGATAGCGTTTATATGGGTGCCATTAATAGCACCTACGCAACCCTGTGAATTTATTTTGACAAAAAAAAAAAACCATGTGAATTTATAAAAATTCAATATCATACAAGATTATCAATTACATGTATTTGATGATGTAAAATCGATATAAAAACTACACCTTGAAATAGCGTTCATGATTAGGACGGTGGTTTGATAACCTCTTTTGCAAATTTGAGAACTACTTTCAACACTAAATTAAAATACTTGCTGATTGTTTCTCCCGAACATTGAAATTTCTTACATAAATCTCTATCAGAGTTATTATGACTCGCCAAATATAAGAGGATACTAACTTGTTCATCTACCCTAACATACCAGCTATCTTTAAACTAAACTTGTACCCTCATTAAATCACATAGGTTTAAAAAAACATGTCTCTCCATCCCGAAGGCTTCATATACTTTATCTGAATGTCCATAAACAATTTGCTGTCCCTTATTAGTTCTTTCGTATGCACGGACATGCCCATCACAACAATGCATAACTATGTTATCAGTATGTCAAGATCATCCTCATTCAAGAATTGTTCAACTAGTTCTATCTACTCATTAGACACACTATTTGAACCTCTTTCCATAGTACCTATACCATCACATAAATACAATAACATTAATAAATATATCTTAAAAATATCCAATAATAATCAATAACATATGTTGTAAAGTAAAAACAAACCAAATATGGAAATTTTGAACAACCCATCGTACCCATACTATCACACAAGTACAAGAGTCTTAACAATTAAGTCATACAATCAAATGAAACCATACGCAATCCATAATACATATCTCAATATTTACTAAAGACATTGAAGAAGCTCATATCTGCTTTCAGCTAGGGATCTGATGAAAGCCTCTCTCCATGTGGCACTAACACATTCTTGTTCCACTACTTTGCTATAAAGATCTTGCTCCAACTCATGCATACTAACAAGGACATCGATCACAGCTAATATAGAGAAGTAGTCACTCATGGATTGACTTGCCCTAGTTTTGATCAAGTCTTGTATAGCTTCACACGTGTTAGCAACACCAAATGAGCTACTCTTCCTTCTCTTCTTGGCATTTGGAGTCATATCCAACTTGCACTTGTCATGAACAGGAGTTGTAGTATTGTTGGATGTAAAAACTCCCTCATCAATGTGGTGTTCACTTAAGTCCTCTGGATCACCGTCTGCATCGCCACCACCATTATCACCTTCCTCCGATATCGTCAAATCGTCGGCATTTCCTATGGCATGCTCTCCAATAGCATATATACCACCAAATACAATACACAGGTCGAGATATTAAAGGAATCTATCCTTCTTGAATTTTGCCCACCCGATATTATTCTGCAATTTTCACAATAACGATATACGTCAATAACATAATCAAATTTTCTAGAACTTACATCTACAATAATATCAAAATGATCAAAAGTTAAAAGATACATTGATGTGAGAGTCCCAAATACTTGGATCATCGACAACAACTGTTTTATTCATATTATCCCAGCCAAATTTGAATTGTAAAATAAGCTTCTTAAAACCACATACTATTTTATCAGTTTGTTCACTTTGTTCTTCAACTGTAATAGACTGTTGGTATATTGTCTGTTTAATTAATTCAACTCGTATGTTGTTTCACCCTACATTGTTGTAAGTAAAAGATGTGCGATTTCCCTTGTTGACCTCTTCCAACAAACTTATAAACAAGTTGGTTAAAGGCTCAGTCCATTTTGTATTGAATATCTCTTTTTGAGATCCCATTTAACCTTGACCGGTTGAGCATCATACAAGTTAATAACATAGTCATGTGGGAAGTACAAATAATACATGCAAACATTCTCATATCATTCTAAAAATGCCCTTTCTTCATAGAATATTTTAGTCTTAAGCCAGCTCTCAGAGAAATAGAAGCTTCACATACTCCTTTAGTCAAGCCACATACTTGTCTTCTATCTTTTCGTTTGTCATTATTCCGTTTGCAAGTTCTAAGGCAATGTGTTTACTCTTAATCAATAGCAATATGAAATAGTATCAACAAATGGACCGGATGTTACTTGATCAATACTTCTGACATGCTCCTCATAAGGCAATATGTCTTTCAGCCACTTGTTGAACTGAATATGAAACTAAGCTAAAAGTCATCGTTTCTCATTTTCAAGAACCCAACAATTGCCAAAAGGAAGTGATGGAGTAGAAGCCACATCTATTTCATCTTAGTTTCTTTATTATAGGATTGTGATTTCTTTTGAAGTATGCATTTTTCATTCTTGTTGCTTATATCACATAGAAATTGTCAAATTTAGGTACCATCATTTCATTTGTACCAAGGATATTTTACTTATCCCATGGGTTGACTAGACCCATTACAAGCTAGTTAGCACCATAGTTGTTAATACATCTTATAATGCAAATACAATCTATTCAATGGATGTCCAATATAATCTATTACACACACCGTTCATTTCAAAAAATCCACCATGCACGTACTTTTCCGATCAACCTAGAAGTTTTACTTGAGCATTGATTAAAAAGTAGAGCAAGAAGCAACAGGGAAAAGCAGTGAACCAAAAATACTGAGAAACGAGTTACTGGATTTTAGAGATGCACAAGATCGACTATACACCAACGTCCATGGAACTGCGCAACTAGTAAAATGAGGAGGTTAGGCGAGCCACTATCAAACGCAAGGAAACAAAGAAAGCACAGAAGACGACGAAATCAACGCTGCATAGACTAGATAGATGATCAAACTGATTCTAGACAAGTGATGTTCTCATATAGACATTCTAAGTTAAATTATGGTTCTTCCACATTCTTCCTCAGAGAGGATAAATCAGAATGCCACATCAATGTTCAACATGTAGAAAAGACCCCCATCCCTATAATTTTTTTTCCATCAAACTATATAAATCCACAATGCCATCAAATGTCATCTTTCCCCGATTTTGACTTTCAATCTTTGCATGACTTGTGTATGAGATAACATACGCTTGTTGAGTCACGTTCAAATGTGAACCCCTGATAACACAAAGCTACTTAGGTGAAGGCAACTTAAAAAATGACACCACAATTGATGCCGTAGATGAAATGGCTTCTCATCACAACATCAAAGAACGAGGAAGAGTTCTCTACTCTCGACTAATGAATTGGCACAAACAACGGAATAGGACTGTAAAGGACAACTTAACAACATGAGCATGCTCCCATTGCTCTTCATGCACAGATAGCCCAAAAATTATCTTCCCTTGCAAGAGTTTAAGTTCGCACAAGTATACATGAGAAAACTTCAAATGACAACCTTAATATCCGAAGGGAAGGTAACGGCAATCTCTTCCAAATCTGCAATTATATCCTCCAAGTGCTTGCGAACAACCCCCACACACAGACTGAGTAGACTTGGTGGCTTTGACCTCTTGATCGGCAGCCCTATATGGACAATCTTGATGCAGTGAGAAAACAGAGCAGATTCATATCCCATACTAGCCCATACTCACATGAGCTACAGTACAGTTTCCAATTACAGCAATAGCAGGACAAGTACAACCATTACAGATCATTTATCACAAAAGTAAATTCGGAGCTTCTGGACAGAAATAGTCCCGGATTCAGCCGTTAGAGCTTCATCCGCATAATAGCACATCGGAACGGATGAGGTAAAACAGATGATAATGATCAAATCGGTTACAAAGAGAAATATCGCTCCTATGTCGCCCAGACGACAGACAACGGCGAGGGTGTCTGCCGACCTGGCCGAGGGCTCGCTCGAGCGAACGAGCCGTCGGCCAGATCTGCGAGGTCATCCGAGCAGTCACGAATGAGCCCTCGGCCAAGTCGGCGGCGACGACTCACGCGAGTGAGCCCTCGACTAGATCGGCGCTCACCATCACCCGTCATCTGGGTAGCTCGCGCAAGCAAGCCCTCGCCGTCATCTTCGAGCGGGGCCTCGGCCAGGTCGACGGGGGCATCTGCCGATCCAAACAAGAGCTCGCTCGCACGAGTCGTTGCCCAAACAACAGACGATGGCGAGGGTGTCCACCTAGGCTATCGCTCGCGCAAGCGAGCAAGCCCTCAGCCAGATTGGCGAAGGCGTTCGCCGATCCGAGCGAGCGAGCCTTCAACCATATCGGAGGACGACAACCCATATTCACAACAGCGACCAGCCCACGGCTGCGAGTTAAGGTAACTCACCTCGAATGAGTAGCATCAGTCGATGAAGAAGCACCGGTCATCGTTCTTGAGGAGAGAATGAATAGGATCGAAGGGTTTGGAGAAGAGAGAACGGGTTTAAGTGATGTGCAGAAGAGAGAATGGGTTTTGGAGAAGAGTAACGTAAGTGAGAAGTGAATTTGTTTCTCTTTTAATCTTTGGAATTATTCACGGGAACAAATCAACTTTTTTTTACCTATCGATTTTGTTCCAAATCTATTCCCAGGAAAAAAATAAAAATTTATTCTTAGAAACAAAATTTTTATCAAACAAATTTTTGTTTTAAATCTGCTATGGAGAATAAAAGAATATAAATTTTTATTATTTAATTGGTTGCCAAACACACTATAAGTGACTATCATTAAATGATAGAATTTTTTATCAAAAAAAAAGAATGATCGGTAAGGATCTAATTCAAACCTTAATGACCAATGGGCGATAAGGTAAAATAAGGGACATAACCAATGTTGTGTGGAAAGACAATGAATAAACCTCTTTCTAGTCGAAAGCCGTGCAAAGACCTAAGAGAATATTGTAATTTTTTCATAATGGTATAATAATATTATATAACGGGACGTCCCATATATGATGTGACATGCCTTTGTATAATAATATTATATAATGGGACTGGACGTCCCCAGTCCTCTCCTCTCCCGGGATGATGTGCCTTTGTATAATAATGTTATATAATGGGACCGCACGTCCCCAGTCCTCTCCTCTCCGGAGACGTCAGGTCCCATTATATAATATTATAATACAAAGGCACATCATCCCGGGAGAGGAGAGGACCGGGACGTCCGGTCCCATTATATAAGGAGGGCCGAGGACGGGTACTTCTTCAACTCCACAAAATAAGTGCCCCCACAAAATGAGCGCGCCCCACGCCGTCTCCACCCGTACCGTCAGCGCTCAGGTGCCACCGTCCAACAGGCGCCAGCTCATCGTGGGCCGCTGTATCGCATATGCCGTACCCATTGTTCTCGGCCTCCTCATGATTATCCTAGTACCCCCAGCGTTCCGGCTAGACCCGGGCTCTTCCCTTCCGTCGCTTAACAACTCCACTGGCTTCGTCACCGTCCGATGGAATATCACTGTCTCCGTCAAGTTCCCTCACATGGAACTCCTCTTGAATTTCAACGGCCAACGCCCTCTTTCTCGTCCCTCCATCGTTTCCGCCTTCTCTACTCAGGGCCCCGACAACGTGACCATGGTCCGAGGCAAGGCCCTGTCAAAGCTGGTAATCGTCAGTTCCCACAGTCATCTATCGATCTAGGACCTTGTCTTGTCAATGTTTTCTTTCCTTTGCCCTTGCTACATCTAAAAAAAGCACAAATGAGTCGGTTCATTCATATCGAAACAAGAAAAGGACATGCGCTACAGTTTGATCTTTCCCTCTGCGAAATACATGTCTTGCGAGCTAATAGACATTTTCCTTTGACATCGCAGAGGATCGAGGCGTCGCACGGGAGTTTGACAAGCAGATGCGATATTTGTCTTTCGATCGGAAATGAGTAGACGAGCTGTTGCCATACAGCTTGCCTTAGTGATACATGTTGATATATGTTTATGTCTTCCTCTTTTAGTTTCTGCTCTTTTGTACCCTTCTGCTAGTGGATCGTTTGACAAGACCGCAACTCTGTTCGAAGCTGAAAGGGGGATCGCTTCAGTGAGCCCGATCTTATACGTGCATGATAATAGTATAATACATATAGCTCTTGCTTGTCTTTTTTTTGGGTCGAAAGCTCTTGCTTTCTTATACGCGCATGATAATAGTTTGATACATGTATAGCTCTTGCCTGCAGCTTGCTCAGCTGCGATCTTATGTTATAAATCTCGACTCTTTGAAATAGCTGAGATCGACGGCCGTGTCGTGTTGTCATGTTGCGTGCATTGATGAGCATCAGTAGCTGTGACGAAAGCTAGGGTTTGATATCCTTGGAGGATTTCGGCACTCAACCAAAATTGAACCCAACTAAAAAATGCAGTTATAACTGGTTTTGTTTTCTGGTTCGAATTGGTTAATCGAGCTGAATCGAAATTCTCGATAAAAACTGAATATTTGTATTAAATTTCTCGTCTTTCTCATCCATTATTCAATTCGATTCTAGTAAGCAAGGCAAAAAATGGAAACCGAAAAACTGAATGGGGTCCACATTGGTTCGTATTCGGCTCAGTTCACCTGCTCACTCTATTTGTTCGGATTTCCTCCGGACCCAAATCGAACCGAATCGTTGAGGCCCTAATAATCCGTAAGAAAACTATTTAACTTCACCCGGATCACTGGCCCGTCGATAAGATATAGGCCGATTCCGTGTAGGCCCAAACGAATGGGCGGCCCAGACTTCCCGCAAGGGACGAGAGAAAAGATCGCCTGCGACGCCGGCACACGGTAACCCATCACTCTCTCTCTACGCATAAGCCAAGCGAAGCTGGTCTATCTCTCTCGCTCTCTCTCTCTCTCTCTCTCTCTCGCTTGCACAGATTCTCTCTCCACTCGGCAAGCTTCCAATCGCCGGGCCTTTGAGAAACCCTAGCTCTCTCTCTCTGTTCTGCTGCCGCGTTCGGAGCAGCTTCGAGGTTTGCCGTTCGCGCTCCTTCGCCAGGTTCGACGCGGTTCCGTAGTTTCAATTTCGGATTTTAGTGTGGAATTTGTGAATTGATTGCCGTATCCTGCTTTCCCTTGTGCGTCTGGTTCGTTTCCGCATGACCCTGAGGGTCCGATTCTATGGATCGGTGATCTTTGGGCTCGTTCAGGCCGAAACCCTAGCTTTAAATTCCTTTTTGTTTTCTGGGTTTTGATTTGCGCGCTTGATTATTGGAATTTCGCTTTCCAAGTTTGAATCTTTACTTTGCTTGGAGGATATTTTTACTTGCTTTTGTAAGGTTTTGAAATTCGTGAGAATTGAGGTGAATTAAGCGCGTGTTATGTGAATTATTTTCATTTTCGACTTTCGAGGATGAAATTTGGCTTTTTCCAGCTAGCGAGTGGAGCCCATTTGGTCGAATTCGTTGTTTCGCTTCAGAAAGGTTGTGATTTTTTTTTTTTTTTTTTTTTGCTTCATTGGATTGCTGTTTGGAATCTGTGAGCAGTGACCGCCATGTCGACTCCTGCAAGGAAGAGGCTGATGAGGGATTTTAAGAGGTTGCAACAGGACCCACCGGCAGGCATTAGTGGGGCACCCCAAGATAATAACATTATGCTTTGGAATGCCGTGATATTCGGGTATGTTGATTAGCCCCTTAGAATCTTCTGTTATCTTTGCTTCCTTTCTTTTGGTTGCCGTATCATCACTATGGTTGGGTAAGCTGTTTGTTGTTTCTTCTGTGGTTAAATTGCAGTCCTGACGATACTCCATGGGATGGAGGTAAGCCTTCCATTGATTGTCCATCACTTATGTGGTTCTTTGCTCATGTTGAGAATGTGGCGCTGTTATTTTCGTTGCAAGAATATAATTGTAGAGATTATGGTTGCTATCATCCTTATATTGCGGGATAAGGTTCATGTAGGTTGTACAATTCTCAACAATTATAGGGCGCATTTATTTACATTTCAGCAGAAGGAAAACTTAATTTTTATGATTTTGTGAAAACTTAAAGTACTAAAATTTTTTAAAAAATTACAAAAAACTATACGCAAATGTACATTATGTGTTGAAAGTTTCAAGTGTTTGGGTTAAAGAAAGTCATAAGTGCATTTGCCACTAGATTTATTTTAATAAAAGAGTAAAAAGTAATACTGAGGAAATTTGTTTGTTTGCTTGACCATTTCCAGTTAACTAGCTCTTGATGTCCTTTGCATCCTTAAAGTATAGAGCCATTTGTATCACAAGGTGTAGTCTTTATTCATTTTAATACCTTTTTTGTCTAGTTGAGGGTTCTTTTTAGGAGTAAAATTAAGTTAATTTGTTTTTTTCACTAGAAAAGCCTCATGTTTTTAATTTCTCACGTACTTCAACGAGAAAGTTTTGATTGCGAGATTCTCGATAAGAAAAAAGTCGTGAAATGTTGGTTATATTGAAGGTGCAATTCATGAAAGATCCTTAAAAAAAAGTACTTCAAGGTTGTATGCCAAAAAAATAATTACATTTGAATGAAATGTGATAAGGGATTGCTACTGAGGTTATGACTCATTTAGGGAAAAATATTGTGGAAACTACAATGGCTTTTCTTAACACTATTTTTTTAGTACAAATTATTAAACAGTTAGGATGAGATAATCATGAATATTGTGAAAAAAAGGTATTCCGCAGAGTGCGGGTCTTCAACTAGTTACTTCTCTATTATGGCATTGGGTGCATTATGACCATGGGTGTGCCACATTTATTCATGCGGTACCACATGATGAGCCCTCTTTGAACTAAAAGGAAGACAATCCACTGTCTCATTCTCTTTATGTTTTCTTTCTGGTTTGCTTCTGTTTGTTTTACTCCGTACATTCTTGGTAATATTCTGCACCTGTTGATTCTACATTTAAAAATTTGCAAGAGTTTTCCAGGTACGTTCAAGTTGACTCTTCAGTTTTCAGAGGATTATCCAAATAAACCTCCCACGGTGCGCTTTGTTTCCCGAATGTTTCACCCAAATAGTAAGTTGGAGGAAAATCAAGTTATAAGCTGCCTTGAGTGAGCATCTATTCTCGTGATGTAAAATTATACTGATGGGCTTGTTTTATTATTGAAATTTTTATAGTTTATGCCGATGGAAGTATCTGTTTGGATATATTGCAAAACCAGTGGAGTCCTATATATGATGTTGCAGCAATACTCACATCTATCCAGGTGCTATAGATCTTCCTGTTTTTAGTAGCATGCTTTCTATTACAAAGCAACTGGAACATGTACTGGATGGATATCTTGGTTTTGAATTTGAACTTGGTATCTTGTGTTTTCTGTATGCATGATCTCTGCTATTACTCTATGGTAGACATTGCTTTATTTAGTGACTTCATTTATTGTCTTCATCTCATTCGCAGTATGATGCGTAGATGTTCAATGAGTTCTTGGTATTGATATGTGCCTATTTATTGTTGGGTAGCTTCCTTTGCCGACGATATATGTGTTTCAATGAGACCCTTGGCATATTTCGTACTCTTCAATTTATAATGATGCATACTTCAAGAATTAAGTGGTGACAGGAAATCAACATGAAAATCTGGAACTAGAGTTATGGAATGTATGTTACCTGTACAAGGCAAAGATTTCTGGATGACTGCATGCAATTGATTAAATTCTAGAAGCTTCCACATCTAATATTTGTTTGCCTGACACTTTGGCCATAAAAATTTAGTGATACGGTGCTTAATAGTTCATAATTTTGGCCATTAAAGTTTAGAGCAAGATTGGTTTCTACTGATCAATCGGGATAATGATAAGAAAAATAATAAGTTTGTGCATTACAAAAAACTGTTTTATGGTACTTTATTTTGGAGTTTTTTACGTCATCTGTTAGCTTTGTTATTAGAAATCTGAAAATACAGTTTTCTGAAATGCTACAGACTTGAGAATTGGCCTCTTCAGTGGGAGGAGAATTTATTTCCTTGAGTTGATTATTCTGGTGAATGATGAAACTTACATCTGTTTCTTGGCATTATTAGCCAAAAGTAGGTGTAAGCTGGCCGTGTCTTTGTTGAAGTACTTCGCTAAAGGGTAACCATTGTCAAGTTTCTTCTTAAGATTCTGGCTCATGGTTGGCTTAGAAATCACCAATATATTTCTGCTTTGACCTCCTACTAATGCTACAGCTTCATCTATAATTTACTCGGTTATCCTCAAGCAACTCCCCTCTTTGGTAATATCATTATTCTTTGTTGCAGTCTTTACTGTGTGATCCCAATCCGAACTCTCCTGCAAACTCAGAAGCCGCTCGAATGTTCAGCGAGAACAAGCGTGAATACAACCGGAGAGTAAGGGAGATAGTGGAGCAGAGCTGGACTGCCGATTAAATTCGATCCCGGAGCAGCGGTAGAGAGTTGGTCAAGTTTGGTCAAGTTTGGGGGTTTCCGTTCACAGATTGTAATCCACAATCGAAACAAGGGGTGTGTAACTTGTATCCTGTAGTAAAAATGCCACACTTCAATGCTTTGGTATGTCATTGTTTGAAAAATCATTTATTGTGGTGCTATTGTCTTTCCAAGCTTGGCCAGAATTTTAACTTTTGTAAAAGGTAGAGTTGAACTATCAGCAGTGTATTGGTGATTGTAATGTAATATATGGGTTTATTTGATTGCAGATGGCTCCGTTTGTTTTCATCAAAATGTTTTTCAGGAAATCTTTCACCAAAATTTCTGATGTTTGAGGCCTGAAAAATGAGCGGTCAGAAAATGTTTTCTGGTGAACTGAAAATCCTCTTCTAAAATTAGGGAAAATGATTTTCGTTTTTAAAAAAAGAAAATCGTTTTTACATCTTTCTCAAGTTAGGGCTTCTTCCTCTCTTCCCTAACTTAAGCTAATAGAACACTTAGTTTGACTCGCTGTCGCTATGCCTCCACCTCCGTCGTAGCTCGTCTTCCATCGCCGGCATGTCTGTGCTACTGTCGGTGGCTCCTCTGTTTGGGTTATTCGGGTTTTACCCTCGCCAATGACCACCGCTATCACTGCCTCGCCTATGACGATCTCGATCTCGATCTAACTACACTCGCTTCGTGATCCTTCAAGCACTAGGCTCTGGGCTCCTCTCTTCCTTCATCTGTCGCTCTCCGTCATTGTTTTGGCTTCAGTCTCGGGAATGCGTACGGGCATTGAGTTTCTGAGGGCGACGGTTTGAAGCCATTTGTGGCCTTTGCTGATTCATTGAGGACGCCCACAGCTGAATCATGTCGTTTCGTATCCTATTGAATTCTAGATACGATTGCAGTTCATTCCGGCTTTGCCCACACTGTTTTCCGAGTTCCATTGCCATTGATTCGCCGTTGAGGAGGAACTGAGTGTGCAAGGAAAGTGTTCGATGAAATGACGAAGTTGGACTCCGTTCCAAGGATTACCTGTTCAACATAGATATAATCGACGACCAAGTGGTGGATACCTCAGGCTTTGGACTGGCGATCGAGCGAGAGCTAGTCTCTTGAAGATGGAAGTCCGGAGAAGCTCGCTGAATGCGCTCGACAATGCCATGAGCGCGTCCATGGACTCTCTCCATCTCTCTCCTCGGCAACCCTATCACGATTACTCGCGATGCTTCTTTTTTCTTTCCATAAAACGGAAAATATGTCCCTTTTCATTTCAAGTATCAGTCAAATACCAAAAAATATAATTATTTTTCTGAAAAATGTCTTAGAAATGTATTTTTTGCAAAATAAATAGAGCCTCGGCAAAATAAAAGGCCTCGGTTCAAAGTAATATTGGCAGACCGACCAAAAAAAAAAGTACTATTGGCAATATTACTCAGGTTAAGGACAGTTCTCTGGTTGAACCCCAAGTAACCCTTCTTTTCGGGCTAGGAACTTCCAAGTTCCGAGTATTAGCCATCGTGGCTTGCGAAAGCTGCAGGTCTCGGGACTGAGTCCAGTAGGCGAGTGAGTTTGTTGACTAACATCTGATGAATGTCCGCTTGCCTAAGGCGGTGTTGAAGTGGAAAATTTTTTCCCAAATCAATTTTTTGAATTTTCACATGTTGAGATTGCTAAAAGTGATTGATAAAAAAAAATGCATAGTTAAAAGTTACGAAAAACAAATTTCCCAATTTGAAAAGGAGAACATTTTCCTGAAAATAATTTCTTAACAAACATTTATTTTTTATCATGAATTTTTTCCAAAAACAACGACACCCTAAGTTTAGATCAACTCATGTCTTAACTTATGTTGAAACGTCATGAATATATATATCAACCTAATATGTCATACGTAAAGAAATAAAAAAAATTCATGCTCCAAATACTTGGAACAAGTTTTAAAGACCATGCGACCACCTTCAAGAAGAAATATGGTTATGGCATGATTTAGGCTGCTCACTTAATATGTCTACAGGGCAGTAGGAGTTCCCCAACTACGCGCAGTACCAGCGTGCTTGAAGATTGCAAACAACGCTATATTTCTTTATTACATTGAAACTAGAAAAAATAAAAGAATTCCAAGATGTTCCTCCTCTCTCTCATCTTGCCATTTCACTGAATCTAAAACCACGTCTCAAACAAGGCCTCTCGGCCAGCAAACGTTAACCACACTGCAACAGGAGCGGTCCGATTGTTTGAATACAATTAAATATCACCTATAGGAATTGCATATAAAACCAGCAAAAGGAAAGATGATTGCAACCACACCGACACACTCGTTGTAGAAACTTCTATCTATACAAACAAAGAGTTCCCCGTTGTGGGATGGATGCTGAACATGAAGTGAAGCACCTTCTGTGCGCCATAGGCTTAAGCAGCCTCAGACAGACCCTCTTGCACCGGAGCAGAGTCCTAAAACAGAAGAATGGTTCTTGTCATTACAAAGTGATAGATCAAAAGAAAACAGAGAAACTTAGAGCATCTTGAATCCCAGAATTTCAGTATAGAAGTACAGAGAATTTCATCAAATAAAAAGGGGAAAGCGATTTCACAGAAGCCTAGTTTACCATCAGACCAAAACGGTACTGTGATAGTTTGGACCAATCTAGCTCTAGCAATACCTATTGAAAACTTAATGATTCTTGTGCATATAAACATTAACAGGAGTTTACCATGTTTTCTTTATTCTCAACAGTGTCCTCTGCAGGTAAATGCTTATTTTGACCTGTGAACAAGGGAAGATGACTTAAATTTTCTTCGTATATGCAATAACTTTAAAGCTACAGTAAGTCTGAAGATTTCTCACCTTCTTCAGCAGCCAATTTTCTTCCTTGCTTCTTCACCTTTTCTTTGTTGAGTTCTTGTTTAACTGGCTTCTGGGGCTTCTTCTGCAAGTTTCGAGTTTCTCTGTCTTTGACGGCCTTGGAGTTAACCGAATTCCTACTGACAGGTTCTCTAATCTTAGTGGCAGCTTTGGCCTTGGAGTCCTTGGCTGATTCTGCTACTGGGGAAGTTTGAGCAGATTCATTATTCAAAGACTTAGGTTTGAGCTTCCTAGCCCCAGTCACTGAAACAGAGCTATGGACATCATCATCAGATGTTCTAGTTTCCTCTTCTGGCTCCTGAGAACAGGTTTGAGACACCTGCATCTGCTCTATACTCTCAGCAATATTGTAAGTTTCAAATAACTCCTTCAGAGATTCTCCAAATTCAGCAAGATTGTGACGTTGTGCATAAGATTTAAGCTCTTCCCGCATTTTCTGAACAGGCTGCAAATTTGGGAATCAACAAACAAGGTCAATTTTGTCAAAATTATCTAATATATGCCCTCTGATTGTCCATCCAGAAGAAGTAAACCTTGATCAGTGCAAGCTACTGTCTGAAGATGCAGTGTTTTACTCTACAATTAAGTGTGTTTCTTCTGGCAGGATGCAATTGTCCCAATCAAAGAAGATAATAGACATAACCAATAATAATACTTAGTCAAAAATTATGTTTCCTTATAAAAAGTCCATGACCGAAATCTGCAGCTTTATGGTAAGCACCAGGTGGCTGCATATTAAAGAAATCACTAGCTTCTATTGCTGTCCACCATGCAAATTATCTAGTCCCAGATTATCAGATTGGAATAGAGGTTGCACGCATCAGTTTTGACAAAGCCTCATTGAACAAGTTGCATTCATGTATCAATAAAGCATCAAGCACAGTGCAAGGGTCAAATGGCCTAAAATTAACCACAGTTACAGGATTCATTGAAGAGGCCTCGGCAGAAATTATTGGTCCTAATATCTGAAAGTCCTTATATGATAAAATGACGCAAGATGGCATACCTCACATCCAGCCTCAGAAGCAAGTTTGAAAAAGCCAAGAGAAATAGAGTGCTTGTTATCAGATTCTGAGAGACTAATCTGCGATAGCCAATATGATGTTGAAGCAAGAAGATTGTACTTCTTCCGCACAGATGACCGGGAGACACTAGAGAGTGGTGTTTCATTCTTTGCTTGACTATTCCCAGGTCTCCTCACTCTTGCCTCAGAGATCGGAGTCACGTTGCCACCCAATTTCGGAGCTGGATTCACACTGGACTTAGCAGGGATGGAGAGCCTTCTGGGTGGCTTCGCAGATTTCTCCTTCCCAGAGAGATCAAGAATGCCCATGCTTTTACTCACTGAGGGCGAGCGTCTCGTCCTAAACACGGTGCAATTGCAGCAACATCACTAAGCAGTTTACATACATGGAGCGCACTTTTTAGCGAAACTTATCATGGTTGACGCCCATTAAAATGTCTTAATCAGCATTACATGAACCAGTCAAGATTTCTAACAAACAAAAGAGACTTGATAATCAAAGTATCAAGTTTACAAACTAACTCGTTAAATGCTTAACCGCACACATGTTACTTAAGCGCCCAGAAAAATCACATGAACCCTGTATGAAGAAAGGCAAGTCCTCAGGCACCATTAAATTATACCATCTCATGCAATACACTCTCCCACCCTTTCAATCTGCTCAATCTAGCATTGTAACTCAAAACCCTCCTCCATCACTGCGACAAGCAAAAGAGAGATTTCAGAACACGCCACAGCACGCAGGGCCTCGCACGGCCTACACTTCCAGCACTCCATTCGCGACCAAGGTAACTCAAAGATCAAACGATCCTGCTCACGACCAACAAAGTCCCCGTACCCTCGCGCAAACCGACGCAAACTGTGCATCCTACAGAAACCCTAACCGAAACAAGCAAAAGCAAATGATAGCTCGCTCGATCTTCGCACGTGACGAACGCGCTCAACTCAGTCCGATTCCGGAAAATCAATCACTCACTCACACACATACAGAAACCCTAAACTACCGGCTGAGGAACAGAAAAACCGTCAAAGCCCCGGACAGGAAAAGGAGAGGAGATCGAGGGAAACCAACCTCCGAGACGAAGAAGAGCTCGCTGCCTCCTGCTTCTCCTCCTTCGGCTTCGCGGCCGATCGCAGCCCGTAACGGAGCAGCTTCGGCTTCCCTGAAGAAGAAGAAGAACAAACTTGTTACCATCACCAACCGACACGGAGAGAGAGGAAAAGAAAAAAAGAAGAAGAAGAAGAAGCAAAGAAGGACCGCCGAGAAACGCCGCGATTCGACTTCACCGCCGTCACGAAAACACGAGACAGAGAGAGAGAGAGAGAGAGAGATCACCGGAACCGGCGGATTGTTCCTTGGCGGCCTCTTCCATGTCCGACGTCTGCCTCTCTCCTCGCCGGCGAACCTCCGATCGGATCTCCTCCTTCACTCCGGCGGAACTGAGGAACGATTGCGTCTCTCTCTCTCTCTCTCCTGCTGCCCGGAAGGTTTCAACGAGCGGTTTCTTATACAGCTCGCTCTAGAACTACCCAAACGGAGGGGGAAAAAGGAGTGATTAAATTAATTTAAAAAAAAATTAAGAGAGGAAAACGTTCTTTTCTATTTTCGGGCGGGAAATTTTCGGCCTCCCTGTCAAAACCGCTTCGGACGCCCGTGACGTGAGCTCGCCCGCTTTTGGCCCCCCCTGGCCAATACGCTGCGGACACGTGTGGAATTAGACGGCCGACGACGGGATTAACGGATAAAACTTTGGACTGCTGGAGCCTGAATGGGGCCCAAGTGCCGTTTCGGTCGCGGGCCCAGGAAGGGGAAAAAGCTCCGAAGAAAATTCGAATTTCGAATTTCGAAACGCACAGCCGTTGGGGACTTTTTCTCTCCGTGGGTCGGTCAGACAGCCGTTGGATTGGAACTTGGGCTTGGACTTTTTTATTAGATTGCGGTTCTTCGGGCCCCGATTGAGGGCGTCGGCTTGTTCTAGGCCCATTTTGGCCCGTGATGTCTCCACTTGTCAGCGGACGGATACCAGGGGATGGGCAAGGGCCGCAACAAATTCATGCCTCCTGGGACACCATCCTTAGCATGCCAAATTTTCCCCAAAGTCTCACGGAATCTGGGAGGGGATATATAAGCCAAGTAGCACTGACACCGATATGCGACATGTGATGCGTTACGACACGACACACTGTTTTTAAAAAAACACAGAATTTGACACATTATGACACGTATATTATACACACACACACACAATAAATTATCATTTTTATGATTATTTCAATTAAATTAATTTGATCCAAATACATAAATAAATAAAAAGAAGAGCCTATAATAAATTTATATTAAAAATATTAATCCATCATTTATTAATATTGTTCATTATTTCAATTTGACAAATTCAACTCTATTTCAATAATCTATAAAACTTGGAGGAAAAAAATGCAATTTACATTCTGAACTCGCGTGTTAAAAGTGTTGGAAGAGAGGATGAAAAAACTTGGGGGATAAATTGTATATCACGGGAAATGAGAGTCAGAAAAGCAGAAAAAAGTAAGTTTTGATTATATTACCATTTTTTTTTCATCGTTTCTTTTTTTTTACATATATACATTTTGACTTCATGTGCTGAAATCACGTATCCAAAACTCGTATGTCGAAATTCTGACTCAAGTGTCAGAGAGCGTCGGGAAAATTGACCAGGTATTGGATTTTTCGACACGTATTATTTGAGTGTCGGAGAGTGTCGAAGAATGTTGAACACGTATTGGAGTTTCCATTATGATACGAAGGTTTTCAGAGAGTATCGGTGCTTTCTAGTATATAAGTGTTCGTAGAATTCTAAACGCAAGTGCAAGTGTCGAACAAGTAATATAATGATGAGAAAAATTATCGTCCCAAGGAGATTGATGATTAATAAACCAATTAAATACTAAAATAGACTAATTCTAAAATTTATCTAACAGATCAAAATATAATTAAGAATAAATTAAAAACGAAATTTGTAGACTAAATGCAGTAAATCAATCAGATAAATATATTAAAGCATCCGATTTCACTATAATCACTAGATATGAATTTCAGATTGTTGTGAGTACAAAAACGATATCAAACATGTGATAGCGGAATTTCATGATCTATTTACTATCTTATTTCTAGGTATAGCAAACCTACTCAGTTTATTAATCCACTATATCTCTATGTGAATTAAAATAAACACGAGTGCATTAAAAATTATGAATATTCTCAGCTTACAATGAGTCTTTTGGATCACCTTATCACCGAAAGCTACATAAATAACGCGGTATATCTCTATCCACGTTTAATTCATGGTTATATATTATAATGAGCAATTGCATATTATCACTTCTTAGTCTCAAACATGTATATCGGATCATTCAAGTGGTGGCCGGTCACTCAAAAGCATTATGCACAATAATATATAACTCACATGAATGAAATCAATTGCAAAACATAAAAATAATGAAATTCACATCATCATGATTAGGCTACATCGTAACCCTAACAAAAGAAAATTAGAACATAGTAGAAGAATAAATAAAAATATAAATCAAACTCAGCATCTTGAATCAAAGAACAAGAATTCTGTCACCACTTTTGTCTTCTCTTCAAAATACTTGAAAAACTCATAAAAATGAAAAATTATCTAACAAAAACCTAGCTAGCTGCTCTCTCTCTCTCTCTCTCTCTCTCTCTCAATGTTCTCATCTTCATAGGATATATCCAAGTTATCTAATCTCCCAACGCTTGCAGATAACATTAGGGAACAAAATCAAGGATTCCCTGATTTGATATCTATCTTCCACTGCTGCTTGATTTGAATTCCTGATTTTTTTCATTCTTTTCTTTATCTTTTCCATATCTCATTATTCTGCATAAATGAGGAAAATTCAAATAATCAGGAGGAAATCCAAATATTTTCTCATAGATATTGCATTAATTGTTGCTTAAAATAAGTAAAATAACTCTATTTTTATAGAGTTATCAAACCCCCAAATTTAACCTTTTGCTAGTTCTCGAGCAAAATCAAGACATAACACACACTCAAGCTAACAACCTCCTCCATGACATCTTTCCATAATTGCTCAAATTCACAATTCAAAGAAAAATACAAATTTCATCCAAACATTGAAATTGATTTATAAGTTAAGACAAATTCTAACTATGTGATCCAAGTGTGTGTGTGAGAGTCCTCATCTTTTTCGAATTATATGCAATTCAGATAAATTCACATTGACATGCAATCTCTAAAATTTTTTCAATAATTATGACCAAATCTCATAGGTTTGCTTTTCATTCCTCTCTCCACTAATGTAAGCTAATTATCCAACCAAAAATCAATAGGACTTTTCTCGGTTTGTAATGTAAAGCTGGGCTAAAGGTGAGATAACGGTAATTTTAAGCTTAAATCACCCATCAACACGTTGATTTCTAGGATCTAATTAGAGCCAATGTCACTGTTCAATTTCACTCTTTCAAGATAATTTTTTTGCCACCATATATCATCATTCCTTATTTTTTTTCTTTTTTTTTTTGAATTGCTTTATGGTGGAGTTTCTCCCAAAGTCCCTCCTAATATAACATGAAAATTTCCAACCCATTAAGTATCCAAAAGGCTTACTCAATTGAAAGTTGGATAGAGAACCATAAAATCAATTTTTTTTTTTCATAATACACCCCAAACAACCATAGCAATCACTTTTTTTTTTCATACTCCATCATTCCTCCCAAATTTCTATTAAGCTCAAATAATCCCACAAAGAAAATCAACGTGTTCATAGGGCATGGGACAATAATATAATTTGATAACGGCTAGGCTAAACAAATATGGGTGCCAATGAAAAATTGGGTAATAATTAAGGCTCAACGGGGTGACTAGGGATAAATAAACATGGTTAGTTTGAAAGGCTTAATCGATTCAAAAATTGCCTAAATCATTTTCTCGGTTAGATTTAGCTTAGGATTTCGCCTCAAGAGAAAATCAAACAAATTCTAAGATTTGGGTGAAATCTAAGAAAATCACATACTTCACATGAATGTTCTCTACATTTACACACAATTAAAAAATTAAGGACTTTTAGTGCTTAGTAAGTGGATCAACATAATCAGAATTAAAATTAATTCACATGTCAATTGCAAGTTCAAATAAAATTTATATTTTCCTAAGAATCGCAAAAATTCACAACAATGAATGCAATCATGATAGAAAAAATTTAGCCAAAATTTTTGTCTCCCCCCAAACTTGAATGAAGCAGTGTCCTCAATGCGAATAATAGAAATAGGAAGAAGAAAACTCCCCTGGTTGTAGGATAACTTCGTAGATGACCTTGATGATTAAATTATTGAAAGGTGCTCCCTAAAAAATTAACCTGGATAAAACAGATAAAAGTTAAGGTTTTTTTTTTTTTTTGCAAAACATAATAAACTTAACAATAAAAAAAAAACATAATTAAAATGCTTGGGTTGCCTCCTAAGAAGCGCTTGCTTTCTAGTTTTTAGCCAAACTATCTCAGATGTCACTAATCTGGAGGATGAAGTTCAAAGGTGGTCTTCTACTTGTTGTAACCACCTTCAAAGTAGGGCTTCAAACGTTGACCATTCACTACTTCTTGCATCTTCAGGTTCAAACACCTCTGAGGTTGGATAGTGGGTTTATATTGTTCCTCCATCAAATCTGTCAAAGAAGAAGATATAATTACCGGTAAAGAAGAAACTCCATCTAAATAAGCATATTTCAAATGAGAAGGTAAGGGTTTGAGTTCAAGAATTGGAGGCTCTTCAATTGATGGTTTAGGCTTTGTAATTCGTTGTCCCAACTCCTCAAATTTAATTGCCTTTTGCCTTGAATATGGTGAAATTGCCTCCATGAAATTTGCGTACTCCTTTATCTCATCATTTTGAATATCTTTGTCCCTTGGTTGAATCAAACATGCTTCAAGTGGATCTTTAAAAATATTTTCCTGAAAACTTTATTCACCAACTTGTCAATTGCCTCAACTGTAAAATAAGAATTATCATCAGATGGATATTTCATTGCTTTAAAAACATTAAATGAAACAAGATCATCTTAAACTCTAAGAATCAACTTCCCTTGTTGTACATCAATAAGAGCTTTTCCTATTGCTAGAAAAGGTCGACCTAAGATAAGTGGTACCTCAAAATCTTCCTCCATGTCAAGAACTATGAAATCTGCAGAAAATATAAATTTGTCAACTTTTACCAAAACATCTTTCACAATACCTCTCGAATATTTAATTGATCGATCAGCCAGTTGAAGTGACACTGTGGTTACTTTTACCTCGCCCATTCCTAGTTTCTTGAAAACTGAATAAGGCATCAAATTAATACTTGCACCTAAAATCACATAATGCTTTTTCAAAGTAAGAATAGGAATAGTAAAACTCCCTGAATCTTTTAATTTCGGAGGCAATTTATTTTGTAGGATGGCTGAACACTCCTCATTTAACTTCATAATTTCATAATCCTCCAGTTTCCTTTTGTTTGCCAAAATCTCCTTAAATTTTTTTGCATAACTAGGCATTTGCACTAAAGCATCTACAAAAGGAATGTTAATATGCAATTTTTTTTTTAAAATACATCAAGAAATTTAGAAAATTGCTTATCTACTTCGTGCTGCTGGAGTCGCTGAGGGAATGAAATTGGCGGCACATATGGCTTGGGATTATCTGGAAAAATTTTACTCTTACTTGTCTCCATTGATTGTTTATTGATCACCTCTTTCTTGTTCCTGAAAATCTCTTCTTCTCCCAATTGTTTACCACTTTTCAAGGTAATAGCCTTTATGTTTTCAATTGGATTTTTCTCTGTGTTGCTCGGCAAAGAATCTTGTTGTCTCCCTGACATCATGCTTGCTAATTGAACCACTTGCATCTCTAAATTTCTGATTGAAGCCTCTTGGTTTTGAAATCTCACATCCGTGCTTTTGATGAAGTCATGAGTCGTGCAAGTTTGGTGACTATATCTTCCAAATTTGACTTTGTCTCTTCTGATTGTTTGAATCCCTGTGGTCTCATCACATTCTGATTATTCCATGAAAAAATTGGATGATTGTGCCATCTCGGGTTGTACGTGTTGGAGTAGGGATTATTCTGTGACCTGTTAAAATTCCCAACAAAGTTAGAATTTTCATTAAATTGTTTAAAAGTATTACCTACCTGACATTATGTGCTAACATGTCCTCCACCACAAAAATCACATGTCAAATTCTGAATTTTCATGACTGAAACACTCATATTATCAAGCTTTTTGTTGATTGCTTCAAATTGTGCAGCAATTGCAGCAAAAGCATCCACTTCATGAACTTCGCTAACTTTTCACATTGGTAGTCTCTCAGTAGGCCACTGATAACTATTGGACGTCATCTCCTCTAATAAATTGTAGGCTTCTTCTGGTGTTTTATTATTTAGAGTTCCTCCTGCAGCTAGGGGTGATCGGGTCCAGGGTGGGTAGAGTCTAGACTTGGACCCTGTTCCCGACCCTGTTATAACCGGTTCTCTTTTTTTGGACCCTGTTCCCTACCCTGTTTGCATTGGACCCTCTTCCCGACCCACCCTGTTTTTCCGGTCCGGGAACAGGGTTAACCCTGTTTATATTGGAACCTATTTTGCAAAAATTTTCTGTTTTCACCATTCTCACAGGACCTTGAAACAACTCAATAACAAAGATGTGAATGGTGGACAGAAAAGAAGAAACACAAATAATGAAAACAACTAAATGCAGAGAGTCCATAGTTAATGATTGTGGCCTTGTCAACCACTGTCAGTGAGCTTCTATTTCGAGAGGCAAGCTCTCACTTGATCACCGGCCACACCTCATACACAGCAATGACACATCATAGTGATACGGACAGGGGAAAATGAGATATAATAGAGAAATCTGAGCATACAAGCAACGATTCCAACACTGAACTCCGTTCGTATAGAAGACTCAACTCAAACCAGAGAAATCAAGACGCAATTTCCAACATGAGAATCATAACGCCAATTCAATAACAAATGAGCATCGTATTCCAACTCAACCGGCCACAGTGAGATTTCATAAGTCAAGAATGAGTTGAGTTGATGCATTACGACTTTCGGCTCAATAATCTACTAGAAACACATCCGAATCTAGTTCCAGCATTTCATCAAACACGTGATATGCATTTCCATCAAGGAGTTTATACAAGAATATGAATCAACGATTCACTTTTAGAACCATATAATACCTGTTTTCAACATCTCCCAATCCAGATTTATCATTCTACATCCAGCAAAACCAGGTCAACCCACGAGAACGCCAGCAAAATTCACTGAGTAAGAAGCCCGCGGCATGAATCGCCGTCCCGTTAGGCAGGGAACAGATACCAACGGCCTAAAGAGGGGGCTCAACTTTGTACCTGTAGGCTCTGTCGCCGATGCGGGGCGGCGAGGATGGCCGGGATCAGGAAAAGAAAACGGGTACAAATGCAAATCAGAAACGATGCTGCCAGCAATTGGGTTGGAGGCAGGATTCACAAACAAGGATTCGACAATATCTTGAATTACAGAAAATCAGCACGAAGACTTCTTCGCCCGTCAAATTAAAACACTGGAAGATCTTGAATTCGGAAGCGGCAACACACGACGCTCGACAAAAAAAGCGGGTACGACTCAAAAACCAATCGGCCTATCGACCAAGTACCTGGAGATGCTGCAAGATGGAATCAAGAACTCAGAACAAAGCCACCCAGAGACAATCCCAAGAATCTACAAGAGTCCAAACACAGAGAGAGAGAGAGAGAAAGAAGTACGAGTCAAGAAGAAGGGAAGGGAAGGAGACTTTGGGCCGTCGATGAAGGGAAAATGCGAAGTGTTGGACGGAAGGAGGAGGCAAGAGACGTGCTTAAGCCATGCCAACGCCAAGCACTCCTCGTTTGAAAACCGAAACTCGCAAGGAAATTGCAGGCCGGCACTGATCTGGAGGACGGAGATGAAGCCGGTGTACGACGAGTCAAGCTTGGACTCGGGGGCGACGGCGTTGAAGCCCACCTTGCCGCCCTGGAGGTCGGTGATGTTGACGAAGTCGATGTCGCGGGAGGAAGGAGACGATGGGCGCAGCACTCGGATGGATGGATCAACGGAGGTGAGACCGTGAGAGCTTGAGAAGTTGAGAGTAAAGATAGAAAGAAACGAATTAGGGTTTTGCCTTAAGAACCGGTTCTCAAACCGGTTCCCGAACTGGTCCGGTCGATCCGGTTCCCGGGTGGGTATTCCCTCGGAACCGGTTCCTGACCTTGTTTTCCGGGTGGGCCGATCCGGGAACCGGGTTGACCCGGTCCGGTTGCACACCCTACCTGCAGCTGCATCAATCATAGAACGGAAATTTGTACTAGAACCATTATAAAAAGTTTGCACCTGCATCCATATGGGTAGTCCGTGATGTGGGCATCTCCTAAAAAATTCTTTGAATCTTTCCCATGCTTCATATAATGATTCATTATCCATTTGCATAAAATTAGTAATATCGTTACGCATCTTCGCAAACTTTGCAGGTAGAAAGAACTTACTAAGAAATTTTTGAGCCATATCATTCCATGTAGTGATTGATCCTACAGGAAGAGAAGAAAGCCAACTCTTAGTTTTGTCTCTAAGAGAGAATGGAAATAATCTCAATCTAATAGCATCATCTGTAACTCCAGTATATTTAATGGTGTCGCATATTTAAAAAAAAAAGCATCGATGTGAGCGTTTGGATCATTGCTTGGTAGCCCATTGAATTGCACTGATTGTTGAAGCATCTGAATGAGTGATGACTTGATCTCAAAGTTGTTTGCTTAAATTGTAGGTATTCTGATACTTGATGTGGTGCCTTGAACTGTTGGTGCAGCATAATCTCTTAAAAGTCTATGTGGATTTTCATTATCACCATCTGCCATCTTCTTAGCGTGATTTCTCTGTTCTCTCAGTCGCCTTTTGAATGTACACGATTTCTGGATCAAGCTCAGCAAGTTTCCCTTGTTGGCTACGTGTCATAAACTGATGTACACCCTAAAAAATAAAACGAGACAAAAGCAAGATTAAACTTAGAATTATCTGGTATCAATATTAATTAGTATTAAACAAACAATCATCGGCAACGTCACCAAAAACTTGTTCGTAAAATTCTAAACGCAAGTGCACGTGTCGAACAAGTAATATAATGACGAGAAAAAGTATCGTCCCACGGAGATCGATGATTAATAAACCAATTAAATACTAAAATAGACTAATTCTAAAATTTATCTAACAGATCAAAATATAATTAAGAATAAATTAAAAACGAAATTTGTAGACTAAATGCAGTAAATTGATCAGATAAATATGTTAGAGCATCCGATTTTACTATACCCACTAGATATGAATTTCAGATTGTTGTGAGTACAAAAACGATATCAAACATGTGATAGCGGAATTTCATGATTTATTTACTATCCTATCTCTAGGTATAGCAAATCTACTCAATTTATTAATCCACTATATCTATATCTCTATGTGAATTAAAATAAACATGAGTGCATTAAAAACTATGAATATTCCCGGCTTACAATGAGTTTTTTGGATCACCTTATCACCGAAAGCTACACAAATAACGCGGTATATCTCTATCCACGTTTAATTCATGATTATTTATTATAATGAGCAATTGCATATTATCACTTCTCAATCTCAAATATGTATATCGGATCATTCAAATGGTGACCGGTCACTCAAAAGCATTATGCACAATAATATATAACTCACATGAATGAAATCAATTGCAAAATATAAAAATCATGAAATTCACATCATCATGGTTAGGCTACATCGTAGCCCTAACAAAAGAAAATTTGAACATAATAGAAGAATAAATAAAAATATAAATCAAATTAGCATCTTGAATCAAAGAACAAGAATTCTGTCACCACTTTTGTCTTCTCTTCAAAATACTTGAAAAACTCTCAGAAGAATGAAAAACAATCTAACAAAAACTAGCTGCTCTCTCTCTCTCTCAATGTTCTCATCTTCATAGGATATATCCAAGTGATCTAATCTCTCAATGCTTGCGGATAACATTAGGGAACAAAATCAAGAATTCCTTGATTTGATATCTATCTTCCATTGCTGCTTGATTTGAATTCTTGATTTTTTCCATTCTTTTCTTTATCTTTTCCATATCTCATTATTCTGCATAAACGAGGAAAATTCAAATAATCAGGAAGAAATCCAAATATTTTCTCATAGATATTGCATTAATTGTTGCCTAAAATAGATAAAATAACTCTAATTTTATAGAGTTATCAATAAGTGCTACTGAAATGGTCCATAAACCCATATTTTAACTTAAAGTTATGGAAGTGGGTCGTAAACAAGCTAGCTTATAAATAAGACATGGGTTATGATGGGTTCTAAATTAAAAAGCCTACAATAAAGAGGTTCAAAATGAACCCATTTGAGTTGCGTTTAAGGGTGGCAAATGGGTGGATGGGGTCGGGTATGGGTCGGATCGAAAATGAGTCGACTCATATTTGATCTATTTAACTCGTTTTGACCCATATTCTTGTAGTGTAAATCTAGTGACCCATATACGACCCAACCCGTACCCGACCCATACCCGACCCGACCCGTATTACTAAAACCTATTAATATTATAGGAAAACCCACTTCTACTATATGCTAATTAGATTAAAACTTCAAATTAAATTAAAAATAAATAAATAAATAAATAAGTTAAAAAACATATAAATTGAAATATTTATAAAAAATTAGACTATGCACATGCTTCTCTTATTTGAAGTGAATATACCATTGAATAACTAAAAATTGTAACATGAAATTTTTTTAAGTAAACCTAAAAAAGCTCATTTTTATGATTTTTTTATAAAAAAAAAAGTATTGTTAAAACATTTTTATGCAATACAAATTTAATGGAAAATTTTTATAATTCTTTTTAAAATACTTTTTTAAAAAATCCAATTTTTAATTTTTTAAATATAATTTTTAATTATTTTTATTTTAAAAAATATAATTTTAATTTTTTTTAAATATAATTTTAATTTTTTAATTTTTAAAAATATAATTTTAATTTTTTTATTTTTAAAAATATAATTTTTATTTTTAATAATTATTTTCTCTTTTTCTCTTTTCTTTTTTCTTCTTCTTTGGTCGGTCGTCGGCCACGATGATAGCTGGAGAACGGCCACTGGCAAGATTGAGCTCACCGGCGTTGGGTGAGGCTCGATCTCGCCGATTTGGTGAGGCTGAGGCCTCGCTCGATGCCGATGAGCTCGAGTCTCGTCAAATCCGACGAGGCTTGAGCCTTGCCAGTCGTCGGCGAAGCCGAGCCTCGCTAGTCATCGGCGACCTGCCGGCGAGCTCAAGCCTCGCCTGGCCTGTTGCTAGCCGATGGTCGATCGCCGGCTAAGGAAGGAAGAAAAAGAAAGAAAAAAGAAAAAGAGAAAAGAAAAGAAAAGAAAATTGAAATATGAAAAATAGTTATAATTTCGATTTAAAAAAAACATTTTTATAAAATTAAAAAAGGCCATGGGTTTGAACTTTAAAGTGGGTTTCCTTTCCTAATAACCCATTTCTTTTTGTATTTTACTTTCTCAAACCCATTTCTGACCCATATTTAATTTTTACTTGATCTATATATGACCCATTTAACTAAAAATGGGTCATAATATGGGTTTATGACCTATTTTGCCACCTCTACGTTTCGTTTAACTTTTTGAAATAAATTTGGGGAAATGCAAAGGAATTTAACTTAAAAGGCCTCAAGGAAATGCAAAAACTATTTAGTAAATTGTGTTGTGAGAGAAAGCTCATTTGGTGGAAACACATTTGAAAAGTCCTTTTAGGCGGTTAATTTAAGCTTTTTTATTCTATAATTTGTTTAAAATAAAAATAATGTATGTATCTTTTTTTAAAATTTAAATATTGACAATAATGTTAAAGATATGTATTAACAAATTTATAAATAAAAAATAATATTTTTTTTGCTAAAAAATTCAAATGGAAAAAAGATACATCAAAGTGGACTCTTTTTCAAGAGTACTTTTATTACAATAAACGTCGTAACATATGCCCAAATGAAAGAAATTCATTATTTTTAAAATTACAAATACCCTTAAATATTTCCTAAACTTATGGCTTTTGATCACGTACACATGCCATGTCAAGAGATACATCATCATTTGAAGCATTACCTGTCTCATTTACATCATCGGATCCACTGTGTACAGATTGGGATTCAAATATATCATTCACAACATTTCTTCATATCACTATCACGATTTTCACTTATTTTTTATGTCGATAAATTGGCATACTCTTTAGAATCTTCCATTTCTTTTTCAATTTACTAAAGGCTCGCTCAATTTCTGATCATAATGAGGAATAGGTATGGTTGAACACTTCTTTATAATTTGTAGGTGCAGGACCTCATTGAAACTCAGGTTAATAATATCTAACTTATTTATATAGTCCCATATAACCCATTGTATTTAGATATCTGGCATCTACTAAATAGTAATTACTTACACAACATATATTAATGTGTTAATACCCTAAAAAACTCCAAACTGGTACATCTATGATAATTTATCCCAAATTATTTTTTTGACCACCAAAAACCCTAAATTGGTATTCATTTGACAAATTTACCACAAACTAGTACACTTGTGACAAATTTACCCTCTGTTAGTTTTCATTAAATTTTACTGTCAAATTATTAAGTTAAATAACACGTGACGGTTGACTGGTATACCAATTTGGGATTTTACGCTCTGTTTATCACAGTTTACAATTTCTATGACTTTTTTGTGGTATTAATCAAATTTAGCAGATGGTATATTTGTTACAAATTTACTAGTTTCGGGTTTTTTGTGGTCGAATAAATTAATTTGGGGTAAATTTGTCACAGGTGTACTAGTTTAGGGTTTTTCATGGTCAAAAAATAGTTTAGAGTAAATTTGTCACATGTGTACAAGTTTGGGGTTTTTCAGAGTATTAATCCTATATTAATATATAAAAATCATTAATTAACGAACTTGTTGGATGATAAGGAAATTGTAAATCGTGTCTCTCAATGGTTTCATGGAAGATACAAGTATCATGAGCTGTTCCCTCCTAACCGACCCAAACATTTGTAAATTTCATGTTAAAATTACACATGATCAATACATTTTGTGTAACGTTCCTTTTCGACTAATAAAATGAATTTGATTGTGCAAATGTACTATCATTAGAATATATGTACTATTTATAGCTCAAACACAATCCTAAAACAAGAACACAAATATTACTTGATTTATATTTAGTTCATCATTTATATTGTATAATCATAACTCACCTTAAAATGTGGATTAAATCTTTGATTATTCCTAATCTCCTTTAAAACTATCCTAAATTGTTGACTGAATAGTTGCGTCAAATTTACTCTCATTTCATATACTTTATCCAAAACTAAACTAAATTACCTGCATATGGTTTTCCCAGATTGCTGAAAGCGCTATTGTGCAAACCTTAATCTATACCATGTCATAAAATATGAGGAAGCATTCTTAGCATTATTGCCATATCAATATTCTTAGATCTTTGGAGACCATATCATGTTAGTAAATCATGCAGTACACCATTAAATACAGTTCCATCCATTCAAAATATTTAATAACACCTTATTGAATTAGTATCAATGCCTATCAACGATGCATTTTCTTATGTATGATGAGTTGATGCACGATTATTTGTAATTGTATATTACCCGATAAACAATTGTAGAGTGGGCGGATGCACAAAATTGCAAACATTGCGCTTCCTCTTTTCATGGATTTCCCTTTTAAGAGAATCATCCACAATTGATTAAAGTAACAAAATAAAGTTAAGACAAAAGATGTAACAAATTATCTAGATCATCCATTGATATAGTACTTAATCAACCATCATATATACATGCAAACTCCACCTAATAAAGAGAACATCAACTGGTCTCACAATAGAATATAAATAAAAATGAGCGAGTGGTGACTTAAATCAAAACAACAACTAGAAAGAGGTTTCACAATATAACATAATCATGTCTCGCCAACTAGTACAATTAAGTAGCTAACATCCTAGTGAAAATGACTATGATTTTTGAACTTATACTTGATCCATATGACTTTTTCCTAATTACCATCCAAGTTCATGAATATTTGCCTATTGTCTTTCTTTTCTGCAAAATGATTTAGTGCAAAAGAGTATGATCATGGTGTTGTTTAATCTTAGACATGGTTTTTAACGTCTCTATAATATCCTTGTCAGGATTAAAGTCACTCGCAAGAAGTGTGATATTGCTCCTACTTTCAATAGCTAGACTAGACAAATTATGTCCAGCTTAGCAACCCAACTGTAATCAATTTATTTTGTTTCTTTTTTTGAGTTTGCCTTATTAAAATCTACGTCGCTCTTGTATGGCTTGGAGCCTGTTTAACAATCTTTTTGCCTACGTTTTACTATATAATATCACACTATATAATATCAATAATAGATCTTACACAATCACCGATATCAAGTTGTGTGGTCATAATATGCTCATCAACACATAAACCTTGTAACAATTGTATCTTTGAGCATTCTATCTAATAAAATTTCAAGATTAGATGTATGTCTTTCATTTTAAAAATTCTAGCCTTAGGATTTTCCTATTATAATAAATATGTTCATGAGTTGGATCACAATATGAACTCCAAAAAAAAAAAAGTAACAAAGGAAAGGGAAAATCTTGAATTTTCTTCTCCCACCATTTATCACTTGTAACAAAAGTTTTCTTTTTTGGATCCCATCCTAATTTTGTTTCCTTCGGAACCAATTGCCTCCATTTTTTCATTTTTTTTCCTTAGAATTATCCCACTTACTCTATTGATTTTTATCATGCTTTTACCCTCTAGCTCCTCAAACTTGTTAATTATGGTTGTCCATCCATACATTCTGTTGCGAAAAGGTGAGCAATCAAACAATAATATAGACAGAAGAAGAAAATAAATCGGACACTAGATTTACGTGGTTCGGTCGTAAAGACCTATGTCCACGGGGATAGTAGTAGCGAATTTCACTATAGATCAAGCGATACAAGGAGATTACACACTCAAGTCACTCAAACACTCTCTCGGTGTTTTCCAAGCCCCAATTACATCCAATAACGCACTCAGTGTTTAACCTCGAAATTCCTCACGAAATAATCTCTCAATCTCACGAAGGAATTACACGTAAATCTTACCACAAGATTTAATTGGCTTGAACACTAAATCTTCTTGGATGTAATTCACGGACAAGAACAACAAAGAAAAATCCCTTCCAAGCACTCGACAACAAGACGGTGCTTCAAGAACACTTCTTCGTGATCAACCTCTTCCATCCACGGCCACAAGTATATATATATATATATAAAAGTGAGACATTTATTCTTTTGCCAACTTCTCATAGGATTCTATTTCCTATCTTACTCGATTTTATCCAAAACATATCTCTGTATATTTTAAACAAAATCCAAGTCCAAGTCAAAGTTGAACTTTCCTATTTCAGTGGCCAAATTCTCCAACGCAGATTCAAACTTTGGGAAGTTGATCTTTGGATCTTCTTTGCTCAATTTCGAACGTCCGCAACATATCCAATTCGGAATATTCGGAATTTCACATTGGATTCAAACTTGAGACATATTTTAACATCTTTTGTTGTTTGCATGACGATTACCTTTTTTAATTTGTTTAATGCACACTTTACAAAAGGTTTCCACACCTCTAAGCTCCAAAATGCCTTGGCAAATTTAGTCAGAGTAGAACACTGAAGGATTGAAGTTTGGGTTGTCCTCACGCACATCACGAGCTGACAACTCCATTCTATGCTTATGTTTTGCCGAAATTGCTTCCGCAATATTTTTCACCAAAAATCATTCTTTGGCTTTTAATTAAAGAAGATAAGTTCTATAGTGACTTCGAATAAGAAATATCTAGGCAAATACATAAATCAATTGCTTTACTTCAAATAAAACTACACAAATGCAAATCATGCTGAAATTTAATTGATGATAAGACTTGGAAAGTAAAGTTATAACAAACGGACTACATGTAAACAAACTCTATCAAAATTTAATCGACGACAAAGTCTGAGAACACTAAAACAAAGATAGATATCATAATTTAATCGATGACGCGAGCTTAGAAAATGAAAATGCAATGTAGGAAAGTAAAAATAATGGGATACGGACACCTGGAGTGTCAAAACTTGGCACGGGAGATACTTAAGTGTCAAAAGTTAGGAAATGTATACCTAAGTGTGAAAATCGAAGTACAATGGATCAGTTAAATGTCACTAGCAAGAAAATCTGGCTAAAATGCTAACGTGACATTTTTTCGGCAAGACAAATGCAAAACGATGTCGTTTTGCATGTTGATGTGGCTAGATAAGCCCAAAACAATGTTGTTTTCGCACACTGACATGGAAAGAAAAGCAAAAAACAACATCGTTTTGCCTCAAATTTGAATTTTAATATAAATATTAATTAAATTAAATGTAAATCTAAAAGAAGAAGAAGAAGAAGTTTGCACTTTGCAGTTTAGCGGGGGCTGTGCAAGCCCTCACCTCACCATCGCCGGCCAACGGTGACCCTTGGCCCGGTTAGGCAAGGACCATGACCCTCGCCAAATCTAGGGGAGGGTTGTGACCCTCACCCTAGATTTACCCTTGCCCTAATCTAGGGCGAGGGCTTACAGGCCTTCGCCCTTGGTAGGCCCCTAGTGAGGCACACTAACCTCAGCCAACACTCCCCTCACTGTCATCGGCCCTTCCCAGTGACGGTGGAGCGACAGCAGCAAGGGCTTGCACAACCTTCATCAAATGTGTTGCAATCCCCTTTTTTTCTTTATTTTTTAAAATTTATTTTTAAATTTAATTTAAGTGATATTTATATTAAAATTCAAATAAGAGGCATAATAAAATTGTTTTGGCTCTTCTTTGCTGACTTAATTCTCCAGCGAGCAATGCAAGCGACTTATATTATTAAAAAAAATGTCACGTAAGATTTCTAGCATCCTTCACTAGAGTTGGCACTTGAATATCCCATTTTTTTTTTTTAAAAAAAATAGCATTTAAGTATACATTTCCGAACTTTTGGTACTTAAACGTCCTCCTATACCAAGTTTTGACATTTGCACTGTACTTCTGCCTAAAACAACTAAAAGATAATAAATATTTTGATCAATTTCCCGCGGTTGTATCCATGTTCTTCCATTTCCATGGATTTTGTGCACATATTCTCACGACGCCACAATCCCATTTTCAAACGATTGCTCCTTCAAAAATGCATGTTAGTTGTTCCATGACCTCAATTGCCTTGTTCCACAGTGACTTCAGACCGGTAATCATATCTTGAGGCTTTTTGGCTGCGCATGATAAAATTTCTGAAACAGAAATTGATTTCTAGCCAGAAATCAATTTCACAATTTCTATTCCCTGGACAAGTTTCTGAGTAAAGAAACCCGTTTGATAACGATTCAAAATTTCTATTTCTGAAACAGAAATCCGTTTGATAACAAAAAAAAATTCTATTTCTATGAATCATGCTATCCTCATCCTTTTACCTCACTCTTCTTGATGCTTGTGATGGTAATTTAATTTAACCAATCGCTTTAATTTATATTGGTAATTCGATAGAGTAGTTAGGAACTTCAAAACATTAGCAATTTATGTAAATAAAAGCTAGTAATTAGTATAAAAAATGCTAATATGCAAACTATAAAAGATTTGGTATTTTCAAATGCTAATATGTGAATAGTGAATGTATTTATTATCCTCATTCAAGATTCGGGTTCAAGTCACTACGCTTTTTTGCGCGACTCGCGAACATCATTTTCAGATATAATTGCAATCGTGGAACTATTGTTACTATACTTTTTCTTTTTCATCAGCTCATGGCCATGGTGGCTCGAGACAGAATAGTATCGGATTTTCAGATATAATTGCAACATAAACGTTTCGGTAAACTATGCTGGAACTATTCAGCTGCAGCTGCAGAATGTTCAGCTACAATTTCACAGAACTTGGGCGCAACTGAAGTTGGACATCTTTCTCATAAACTGCAAAGACTTTTTAAGACTTTTAAGTGGAATTGGATTAAATGAATCATGAAACCACATTCGTTACCGTCTAACCATCAGTTTCCAGTGGTGCTTTGCTAAGCACATGATACAAGTGAAGGTGCCAACAAACTTCCTAGGTCTGCCGCTATTAATAAAAATGTATATAACTGGCCAAAAAGAAACAAAAATTAACAAAAAAAAGGGCAATATTTTTACATTCCGAGAACATGTCAAGGGATGCCAGCACCCTCCCTGGCCTTCATAACAACCTCCTCTGCAGTGGTGCAGATGATCTTGTTAGCATGTTTCAACTCTACGCAGGAATAATTTCCATCTGCATCCCGAGTCGGTTATTCTCTAATCAAAATTTGAAGAAATGTTGAACAAAGAGTTTATTTTTTTCTTACTGTTAGACAAGCATCGAACAGACAGTCTTATTGCTTACTTCCTGTTGGATCATGTCGTCACACAAATGAAGAAGGGTGCCCCTTCCACTATCAAGTTGTTTGTCATAAACAGAACGGGCAATTAGGTTCTGATATGCAACCACATTTTTCTGAAACCTGCATGAAGTCCAGAATATACTATTATGGTGCAGTTATAGAAGTCGAGATAGAAAGTGAATAAAGAAGAAAGGAGTAACAACTGCTGCAAGCAATTAATACGTGAAAATAGAATCATGATGGTTTATCACCATCTTATTTGAAAAGAGAACCAACTATCCACGTACAGAAATCATTGCTATAAGGAGAGGAAGTTGTAAACCTGTAAGTTCTCTCGTGTGTACAGTGAACCACTGGATGTATCAGAACTTCTGAAAGGGAAGAGGAACCGCATAACAAATTTATCATCATCCATGTTGGGGACGAGTTAGGTTTTGCCAAATGGAACTTAAGTGAGGTATGTTTTTACGCAATATCCAACAAGTGCAGGTAGGATGCCGGAAATGATCCGAATGTCAGCTTTTGGCATTTGAAGGGAAGTCAAGACAGTTACCTGGAGAGAGAGAGAGAGAGATGGAGTTGGGTGTATGTATAATAGAAAAAAATGTCAACTATTGCATGAATTTGCTACAACTCACCAGACCAATCACAGCAGAAACAACAAATTTGACCCAGTCCACTGGTGTTAAGCTTGGAATTTGCTTTTCTGGCTATCAAACAAAATCTTCAGACACAGCTTACAGAATGATGTTGGAGCAATAAGAAGACACACCTTGATCAAAACAGAAGTTCTAGCTCGCATGCATGAGAGAGGGAAAAAGTACAACTCACAAGTACAATCTCCATATCTGCCATTGGAATGTTCTTGAAATGCTTCAGATATATTCCCCTATCCATATCTGCTTTGTCGCTTGCTTGCCTGTAAATTCACATTCTTGTTTTATGTTTGTAGACAACCGGGAAACTTCCAAATGCCTCAGTCTAGCAAAGGATAGTCTCTCCTTCAATATACAAGAAAATATTATTTCACAGCATGCTGTGATGAGTACATAATCTACTCAATCTTTAGAGACAAAACATGCACATTTTGTCTACAATAACACCTGAGTCCAGAAACATTATATATACCTGTAAAGAACAATTATCCTCTCAAAGGTAGGTTCTTGGATAGTGTTCTTGCTGAGCAGATTAGAAATACTGGTGGCATGCAAATGAAGAATAACATCAGCTACAAAAGGTTGGGGCATCGTGCATGCAAAGCCAGGAAGAAAGACAGCAACGAAAAAGTATTTATCTCCTCCGTCTAAGCCTCCATTGAACTATAAATGGATAGGGCCACCAAGTTGTTAAGAAAGTAGCTCCAAGCACTTGATACATTCGACTATCAGACAAAATAAAACCGCCTACCAATGAACTACTAATGTTACCGGAACTAGTAGTGACCTACCTTGTGGGTTTTAACCATAAGATAATTTAAGCTAAATAAGATATTAAAGCTACCTATCACGTCCACTGATGAGACAATCCCCTCCCTCCCTCCCTCTCTCAATGAGATGATTTTAAGCTACTTATCATGTTCACCAATGAGACAATCTCACTTCTCAGAAAATGTGAACTCTCTCTCTCATAATTTGAGATCAACTAAAAAAGCACAAGGAATTCAGCAAACTGTCAAGTTTGAGTCTGGTAATCAATGTCACATTATTTAAAGTTAATGCATGCTTAGTGTGGTTCATTTATGCATTAACAGTTTCTTAAGGTGAACAGAATTTATGAAAACAAGAATCAGAAGCTACATTCTAAAGATAGATTCAAACTAGACTACAAATACAAAGGAGAGAAGATGTTCAATCGCCGCAATGATACGGAACAATTCGATATTCACAATTTTCCAGCGAGCAACAATGTCAAAGACAAAGAAAATCCGAATTTCTCTGATTCTTTTATTACAATTGACAATGTAAACAAATTCAATGCAACCAATAGAATTGCCCTAATCTTTGTCTAATGGAAGCTTTCTTCTTTTAATGGGGAAAAGAGTGGATAACCAGAGGAAAGGAGCGGATGCGGACGAAAGCCAACACATGAAAAGAGAGGCGAGAAGGGAAGGATTGATCGAACCTGGTGAGGAATCGCGGGGGAAGTTCCAGAGAAGGCCATGAACGAACGCCGACGTGAGCGGATTGAATAACAACGGAGATGGGTGACGGCGACTGGAGTTGCGGAATCGAGAGCGGAAAGGGGACGCGGATAGAGGAGGCGGGTCCGACGGGACGACCGGAGCAAATTGACGGTCTGCGGATGGCGACGGCGAGCTGAGCGACGATCTGACCGGCAACAGGACGGCGACGGCGACTGGAGTTGCGGAATCGAGAGCAGAAAGGGGACGCGGATAGAGGAGGCGGGTCCGACGGGACGACCAGAGCAAATTGGCCGGTCTGAGGACGGCGACGGCGAGATGAGCGGCGACGGTGTTGGAGTCGACGGCGAGGATGAACAGCTTCGGAGTCGTAGGGTTTTTGGTTGAGGTGAGGAGAAGGAATGAGAAAGCAAGGGTAGTGAGGAGAGGAGTCGACGTTCTCTGTTGAAGGAAGAAGGATGGATAGGAAGAGAAACGATTTCTATTTCTATTTTAGAAATAGAGAAGTTAAAATTTTTAGCTTCTGATTTCTCATTCAAAACAATTTCTGAAATAGATTTTTATTTCAGAAATAGAGAAATCAATTTGTGTTACCAAACGGATTTCTGTTCCAAATCTGTTCCGGAAACAGATAAATAGAGAAATTGAGAAACAGAAATTTTACTATGCGCAGTCTTTATGTATTCAATCTTCTTTTAACACCTTAGCAAGATCTTATCTGAATGTTGGTTGACATGTCCTAAGTTTTTTTTTTTTTTTTTAAAGACTTTGGAAATTCTCATCGCATCGAAGGCCATCTCTAGGCCAAAAAGAGTTGTAGGAATCCTTAAATGTCATTTTTCTTGAAAGTCAAAATTTGATTTTTGAGTTGATTATTGATCAGACCTGTAAAGTCAACTTTCGAGCAACCACCTTAAAAAAAAAAAATCAAATCAACTAATTTTTACCTTAATTTGACTTTGAATGCATCAATTTTACAAAAATCAATTAGAAATTGACTTTTTCCCAAATTGGGAATCTAGTTTTCGATTGGTCAAATTCAAAATTCATCGATTTCTAGACATTTTTTTGGTTGCAGTCTTTCACGATATTTGGTCCTAGGAACATTATCGATCATAATTTGAAACCGATTTTGCCAATTTCAAGTTTAATAAACGATAGTTCGGGTGTGGGTTTAAGGTAGGGGCAACTTTGGGTAAACCCTAATAAACCAAAGTTGACCCGGTCTAAAAAAGACGGCCAAAGTCCGAGGAGGCATGGCTGACGCCCCCTCTTGCCCAACTTTGAAAAAATTTCCCAAATTTAAGGCCAAAACAAAAAGACCAAAATGCCCTTACATTTTTTTAAAGGTATCTTGGCCACTTATTAGACGTATGATCATGGCCACTAAGATAACACATCATCAAGCCGTGTCACCTTAGATGAGCCTATCACATCCTTTCTTGTTCACCAAGCCCAAATAGGGACCCTTAGATCAAAGATAGGGTAAGGATTGCATCTTAAATTAGAATATGAGTATAAAATGATTTTGAGAGAAACTCTAAAGGGGAGAGCAACCACTCCCTCTTCTCAGCGCGCCCCCACAAACCCCCTTCTCTGGCCGCTCTCAACCCCTACCGGAAAGCTTGATTCCTCATTGATCATGTAATAGATTGGGGCATTACAAATGTATTTTTATTAGGAGTCAAATTATTGGTGGGTTTGATCAGTAATTTCATGAAAATGTGAATGAGGCCTTTGAAAGAAAAATTTAGGTGTCAACGATAATATTCCTTAAAGATTAGTAAGTTAATTATTTCTTTTTAAATCATACCATGAGTGAAATTTTGTTCTTTTTTATTAGTGCTCCTAACTGCATATGAAACCAATCTCACGAATTGTTAAACTGGATTGTAGAATTTCCTTATATGTTGGCATTTCGGCCCTTGATGTCTCCATGTGTTGATAGATGGATTGCTAGGGGAGAAGCGAGGGGCATGACAAATCCATACCCTATGGGACACCATCCAGAATGAGCCAAAATTTCCCTAAAACCTTGCGGAAACGAGGAAGGGGTATACTAGTGTTGTCAAAATGGTCCATAAACCCACATTTTAACTCAAAGTTATGGAAGTGTGTTGTAAATGGGCTAGCTTAAAATTAAGATATTTTATAATGGATTCTAAATCAAAAAGCTTACAATATATGGGTTTTAAAATGAACCTATTTAGGTTCCGTTTGATTCAATTTTTCCTAGAGGTTTTAAGGAAATGTATAGGAATTTAGCCCAAAGGCCTTTGGGGAAATGCAAAAGCCATTTAGTAAACCATACTTTTATAAACAACTTTTAGAGAAAGTCCATTTAATAGAAGTGCATTTAAAAAGTTGCTTTGGGTGATTAATGTAAGCTTTTCAATTTTAAATTTGTTTAAAATTGAAAAACATAAATTTGCAATTTTTTAAATTTAAACATTGATAACATTGTGAAAGAAATGTATTAACAAATTTGTAGATAAAAAATAAATTTTATTTTTTCTTTTTGTTTTTTGCTAAAAGATTCATATGGAAAAAATCCATATCAAAGTGGGCACTTTCTCAAGAGTACTTTCATTGGAATAAACATGGTAATGTATGCTTGGAGGAAAGAAATTCATTATCCATGAGAATTACAAACACCCTTAAATATTACCTAAAATTATAACTATATTTCATCATGTAAACGTATCATATCAAGGGTTGTATCATCATTTGTAGCTTTACTCTCCTTATTTACATCATCGGAATCCGTTGTATATAAATTGGGATCCAATTTACTCTTGCAAAATATGTATCATTTATGACATTTTTCCATATTCCACTTTTTTTTTATTACACTAAATACTCGCTCAATTTCTAAGCATAGTGAGGAATGGGCACGATTAAATACTTTGTTAGAACTTGTAAGTACAAGACCTTATTGAAACTTAAACAAATGATCTAAGGCTACGTTTAGTTATCATGATAAGATTTGGGATAGCATAAAATTTATCCTATCTTACGTTTGGTGCTTACTCAAGACAGCATAAAATCGAATATAAAGGGAATATAAATAAGATAAAATTATTTCATGGAAGAGGTGGGATAAAAGTGGATAGGATTTTTAACATCCACAATAGAAAAGTTATTTTTCTCTAATAACAAACTTCTTAAATTAACAAAATTAAAATTATATTTCAATATAAACAATATTTGAATTCTAATATAAGAAATTCAAAATAACAGAAAATAAAAAATTAGTTATTCTAATTTAATCTTATTTTTATTTATATATTATTAAATTTAATTCTACTTTACAATATAACTTCAATATAAAAATAAAAATATATTTATTTTTAATAACCCATGGGATTTAGATATTTGGCATCTAGTAAATATTATTTTTTACACAAAAATCATGTAAATTTAATCAAAAAATGCCACATTCATATATTAATGTATAAAAATCATTAATTAAAGAACTTGTCGGAGGATGAGAAAATTGTAAATCACATCTCCCAGATGAAAAACAATTGTAGAAAGAGCAGCTACACAGAGTTGCAAATATCCATTTCAGGAGAATAATCCATAATTGGTTAAATTAACAAAATATGGTTAAAATAAGAGATGTATCAAATTATCTAAATCATTCATCGACAGAACACTTATCAACCATCATATATATTCAAACTCCAGAGAGAGAGAGAGAGAGAGAGAACACCGGCTAGAAATAGGTCTCATAATAGAAAATAAATAGAAAAAAGTGAGTGATGACTTATGGCACGCATGATAGTCATTCTATTTTTGTTCCAGAACTATTTTTTTGTTCTAGACTTGTTTTTGGAACATAAATCCATTTACTAAAACTATTTCATTTTTATATTTATGGAATAGATTTTTATTCTAGAAATAGGTTTGGAATATAAATCAAAAGTAATTTTTTTTTTACTTCTTTATTTCTAGAACAAAAATTTGTGCTCGTTGCTAGTTGGCCACCTATTTGCCGTTGGCTACCGTTGCCCGATTATCATTTGTCGGCCGCCGTCGCTCGTTGTCCTTCGGCCACTGCCCTCGCCGTCGTCGGTCGCCGGCTACCATTGCTCGAGAGAGAAAAATTTTGGATCGTTATCAAACGAATTTCTATTCTAGGAATAGCAATTTTGTGCCGTTATTAAATATATATTTGTACTTAGAAACTCATCCAATAATAGAAATAGAAAAATATATTACTGTTCTAGAAATCAATTTCTAGCCATAATGATTATCATTCACGTCCTTTAAGTAGAACACCAACAAGAAACAGGCTTTGCAATAGAATATAAGCATGTCTTGTTAACTAATACAAATAAGTAGTGCAAATATGTTTCACATTATACCAACGTAGCATATAAAAGAGTTCAAATCAGCAGCTAACATCCTAGTGATGATTATGCTTTTTGAACTTATGCTTGATCCACGCAACTTTTTCTCGATTGCTATCCAAGTTTATGAAAATTTGCCTATTGTCTTTCTTTTTCCACAAAATGATCAAGTGCAAATAAGTATAAATCTTGGGCCTTGTTTTTAAACTATTCTAATTCTTTTTTTTTTCTTTTTGTTTGTTCCTCGAAATAGAAAAAAAAGAATAGAAATTCATTTGACAATGTTAGTTAATTTTCTATTTCCCGAAACAGATTAGTGGCTAGGGAATAGATTTGAAATAGAAATAAGAAATAGGAAAAATCTCCTTTTTTGTTCTCGAGAACAATTTTCAACACAAGGTCATTTTCTTTTTGTACTTTTCTCCTTCTTCCTCATCCTCTACCCAATCGCCGGGCCTTAGCAATGGCCGGCGACTGGCCAGAGATGAGGTTTGGTAGCCTCGCCCAACGATTGGCTAGAGAAGGAAGAAGAAGGGGGGAAAAGAAAATAAAAGAATTCAAAAAAATTAGAAAAATCTTAGAAATTTATTAAAAATAAAAAAAATTATATTACAAAAGAATTTAAGGTTCGCACCAAATGCATTCATGTTCTTTTTTATTTCGAAAAAAAGAAATTATGTGCAGTTATGAAGTTTGTTCTTCTACTTAGAAACTCGTTTAAGGTATTGAAATTAGAAAAAAGATACTATTTCTAAATAGAAATTGTTCGTAGGAACAAAAATGTTACTAAATGCATACTTGGTCTTGCTTCATCTCAAGTGTGGCTTTCAATGTCTTTATGATTTCCTTGTAAGAATCAAATTCCTTAGCAAAAGATGTGAGATTGCTCTTACTTTTAATAATAGAAAAAATTCTATCCATTTGCGTTGTTAGCTTAGCTGTAGTCAATTTCTTTTGTTTCATTTTTTGAGTTTGCCTCACTAAACTCTATGCAACTTTTTTTTAATGGTTTTGAGCATGTTTAATAATCTTTTCACCTACATTACACTCTATATTATTATTATTAGTAGATTCTTTACAATCAACGATATCAAGTTTTGTGGCCACAATATCATCATCAACACAAAAACCTTATGTAGGATTTCATGTAATACTTTCAGTAGCAACTATATCTCTAAATATTCTATCCAAAAAATCTTCAAGATCCACATGTATACCTTTCATTCTAAAAACTCTAATCTTAAGATTTTCATGCTACAATAAATATGTTCACGAGTTGTATCATAAAAGATGAACTTAAAAAAAAGTAACAAAAGATGGGGAAAAAAACTTGAAATTTCCTCTCTCACCATTGTCACTTGTATCAATGGTTTTCGTCTTTGGATCTTGTCTTAATCTTGCTTTCTTCCAAGCCAATTGCCTCCATTTGTTCTTTTCTTCCTTAACAATATCCCACTTGCTCTTATTTAATTTTTATCATACTTTTTGCCTCTTAGTTCCATAGACTTGTTAATTATGGTTGTCCATTCATCCTTTTTGTGGTTTGCAGGACTATTGCCTTTTGCAATTTGTTCAATGGACAACTTACAAAAGGTTTCTATATCTTTCAAACTTCAACATGTCGTTTCCTTTGATGAATTTACCATCTACTAGTCAAGTGACCCGAACAAATTTGAGAGGCACAAATAAGCAAGATAAACCATAGAAGAAAAGCCAATTATTTTCTGTTCCCAAGAAGTAAATGTCTCTTAAATCTATCTGCACAAGATCCCATGAGGCAAATGCAACTTTTATACTCACTGAACTCTTTATAATGTATCAACTTTTGAAACTGAAAAATGACGTGGAAACGCCAATAAAGCATCCAACGGGAATTTGGCGTTTTTTGCTTCCTCAAATAGAAATCTTGAAACTCAGAAACTAAGTAATTCAAGCAACATATTAGAAAAGTGGAGGTTGCATACTTGGAGCATGCATTGCAGGGTAAGAGCAAAGACAAACAATACAATAAGAGAAATGAATTTGCAAAGACAAGTCCCGAAATCTGAAGTTAATTTGTATTGATGCCTGATGCCTCCGCGAGAAGAAACATAGGACAATTTTTGCCAAAGTAATAACCTTATTAATCCATTATTCAAATTTCCAGAGCAATCACAAATTATCACAAGGTAAATTTGGTCGTTGCAAGACAAAACTGGACTCGCTCGGTTGATTTTGTCGGAAAGCTAAAATTTGACAAGGCTATGCTTACATTCCTTCCCAAGTCCCATACTAACATATCCCGATCCTCGTGGGTGTCCCGTTCAGTCGCCCCTAAAAGGGTTATCAAATCTGTTCTTATGTCCAAGCAGGGAAATAAAAACCGAAACCTGAGAAAGTAACAACCAATCCAATGGCAAGACTGGGTAAACTTGAGAGAGAGAGAGAGAAAACCTGCAAAGGAGCAAGCAAAGGCATGTAATGATATGGGAAGTAGGATTTTGTTTTCTAAAATGGGCAAACTTGGACTTCTAATGAGCTTTTGAGGACAAAAAAGGAAATTGACCAAATTCCATTAATTAAATTCTTAGCATTTTGAAAATGCTAAAAGCTCAAAATAAGTAGGGCTTTCCTTGAGCTTTCAGCTTTTCCAATGGTAATATTTTGCCTAAAGTCCATTAAGAAAACTTGCCAAATTTTCCCCAAGTTCTTTGGGAAAGTTAAAGCAAATGCAGCCTCGATCCACTTAGGACTCATACATCTCTCTCTCTTCCTCAAGTTGAGCCTTGGACACCTCCAGTGTGTGCCTTAGCCTCTCGTTTAATGCTTCAAGCTCTTCTATTCACTTCACTGACTTGGCACTCTCGATGTTCTTGGAGCAAATCACGCCCACCAGCACTACGATGAGGGATGCCATCTCTCGAATGATCTTGTGCTCGAGGAGCTCAGTCTTGAGGCGCATCTTGCATTGGTGGAGGTCCTCCAAGGCGAGGAAGGTCAAAGATGTTCAACAGGTGAGGCTAGACTTGGGTGAAGGAGCACGGGAAGTAAAAGCTCAAGGAGTGGCCAAATGCCGCCTTCTACGAGGAGATCTTGGGCAACTTGGCAACGGCACTTCGGCGAATTTAGTCACAGTAGAAAATTGAAGGATCGAAGTTTGTGTTGCCCTCACAAGCATCACAAGCTCACAACCCCAATCTATGATTATGATTTGTTGGAATTACTCGTGCAATGAAATAGTTTTCACTGAAAATCTTTCTCTTTGGCTTTTAATTAAAGAAGACAGGTTTTGTGACGACTCCAAATAAGAAATATCTAGGCAAATAAAGAAATCAACTCCTTTACTTCGAACAAAACTATACGAATGCAAACCGTGGTAGAATGACAAACGGACCGAATGTAAACAAACCCCGTTGGAATTTAATTGAGGACGAAGCTTGAGAACGTCAAGATAAAGACACACCCCGGAATTTAATTGATTGTGTGGATCTATAAGTTATAACTAAGAAACAAGCTATAATTTAATCGACAACGCGAATTTGGAAAAATAAAAATGCAATGTAGAAAAGTAAATATAACTGGAAGATAGTAAATTTGTTTGATTTGTGCGGGACTCTTTAGTAGAAAAGTGATGGTATCTGTAGTAAAATCTTTTATAGGAATTCCCCACTTAAATTCGCGTTGGGAAATTTAGAGTTGGATCGGGTCGTGTAAGGTTCACAACAATTCTTAATTTTACTAGAAAACACGAAAGAATGCTAAAGAGATCGAGGATGTGGCATTACAAATGTATTTTTATCATGAGTCAAATTATTGGCAGATTTGATTGCTAATATTTTCATGAAAATGTGAATGAGGCCTTTGAGCGAAGGGTTTAGGTATCAATAATAATTTTCCTTAAATATTAGTGAGTTAATATTTCTTCTTAAATCATGCCTTGGGTGAAATTTGTTTCTTTTTTTTTTTTACCAAAAAAATTGTCAGACTGCATTGTAGAATTTTCTTAGACATTGACATTGCAATCTGACCTGTTTTGTCCTGATTCGTGCCTTGAGAAAGCCGGGAAAACGTGGTGTCCGGCGGGACGGAAAAACAAAAGCGACGAAGAGCAAAGGGCAGGGGAATCGAGACTCAAAGGGAGGGCGACCCAGCAGGAGTGGAATGGGCAATTTCGGGATTCCGGTTTAAAAGGCGAGAGCAGATATTCTCCTCTCTCTCTCTCTCTCTCTCTCTCTCTTCTGCGCTCAATAATTTTTGCCTTTTCGGTAACCGGAGGGCGCACCGATACAGGGGGCTTGCACGTGCCGAGGCCCGACCGTGGTCCTACGCACGCTCGAGGCGGGACCCACCTCCCCTATACCCCAACAGAGACGAGACCAGAAAAGGGAAGGAGAGAGAGAGAGAGGAGGAGAGACTCCTGTGTGTTATTCCCGGAGATCCCTCAGATCTTCTTCGAGCGCCTTTTGTTGCCGGGCCTTTGGTTCTCCGTTTTCGCGGCGGGTCCTTTCGTTCGCCTCGTCGCCTACCTGCCGCCGAGCGGGTCGCGGGTCCGCGCTGGCCGCGTGATTTTGGGGGAGGTAGAAGTTAGGGTTTTTGGATCGCTTTCTTCCGGGGCGAAGAAGCGCGGATGGTGCTCGCCGCGTGATTTTGACGACAAAGATGTGGGAAGACCATTTCCCTGCGCTCTTGACCTCCTCTGGATCCATGCTAAATGCGTAAGTGCTGCTTGAGATTGTCCTTCCAAGGCGTGTTCCCCTGCTTAGATAATCCAGAAGCTCTCCTCCTTTTTTTCCGGTAAGTATAAACTAATTTTCCTTTGTTACTTTCCTCCGTGTAGATCTAGTGGATCTCTCTTTACTTGTGCTTTTGTCCCTGTTGAAATAAGGATCTCTGTAATTTGGGCATACGCAACTCAGGTGGTTTGGCTCTGTTAGGAAGATTCAAGGATTTTGCATCGATATCAAGTCTTTCTGGTCAGCTAACTGTCAGCATGACTGATGAATCCTTTATGTTTCTATATGCGTCTTTTTTTATTGATCTTGTCTCTTGTTAACCGTTCTGTGCTTTTGCTTGGCATTGTCTCTGTTCTTCATGTCATGTCCTCTTTGTAGGTAATAGCAAAAGGAATGACTAAAGAGGGAGATCAATTTCTTAAGCATGTGGAATTTTTGGAGAACGGAAAGAAGTGGAGGTGCAAGTTTTGCCGCATCGTGTTTGCCGGAAGGCCTTCAAGGATCCTGCCACACCTTGCTGGAATTCCGCGCCAAAATATCAGACCTTGTGGGGAAGTTCCTCAAGAAGTGAAAGGAGAAGCCTTCAGGGTGTTTAATAGATGCACGGGAGGCACATCGGGCACAGGAACCGAAGGAACAGTTTCTGGCGCGAGTCAAAGTGTAGTCCCAAGTGAGGGTGCGTCGAATCCCAATGACGTGCAGAACTCGAATCGACCTGGGTGTGCGCCGCAGCAACCATCTTTCTATCTGCCGACCGGAGCTGGTACTGCTCCAGCAGGCCCTCAGGATCAAGGGTCTTTGCCTCCTGATGATATGCCGGTGGATAATCTGGACAACACCCAGCAACGCGATCTATTGAACCCTAGGTTGGATGCAGCACATGGAAATGAAATTGCTTCATCTCTCCAGCAACTTCCGATGGGCTCGTCGGCTTCATCTTGTCTTGATTTTAGTGAGCGACAAGCGCCTCATGAGCTACAAACTCATCTTGAATCAGAGACGGAACAACAAAATGCAAGAGGGCTATCATCATTCCCAAATGATGAGGTCCTTGGCAACAGTATGTCTATCGGAGAATATCCAAGCTTAGATGAACATATTGCAGATGGAATCATTCCAGATTCACTGCTAGATTCAACATATCGGCCAGGTCTTTACCACTCTCTGCCGGAGAATCTTCCCGAATCTCGTGAGGCAATTGTAAACACTTTTGAGGAAATACAAACAAATGAACTGCATAATCCAACTGTGGGATCATCGTTACAAATTGATTCATCCCTTGATGTGGACGGCGCAAATCGTTTGCTGGATTGTGGTCAACCGTGTATAGACGAAGTTATTCCTGTATGCAGCAATACTAGTTCGACGGACGCTGTCCAGAATCCTGGTCAACTTCCCCTAACGTCTGACAAGGAAGATGAGAATGATATCCGTCAGTTTTCTTCGCGAACTCCAATGGTCATTGATCCCTCGACCGCATTACAGCATTCAGGCGACTCTCACATTTTTGGGGCAACAATCGTTCATTCGCCAGTTCCAGAGGCGTCAACAAATCCAATAGGCCCATCATCATCACACGGTCTGTCTCGATTAATCTTCATATTCTCAAATTATTTTATCAAAATTTAACATATGATGTGTTTTTAAACAAGATATCAGTGGGGATTCTCCAATCAGGAATGTGCCGGGCATCCTTGCATATTCCAGATGTTCACCTCCTTTTTATTGCGCCATTTGTTTCATCAAAATATTATACTTCTGCGGATGTCGATTTTTGTTGTAGATATTTTGTATGATCAAGTTCCAGATGTTGTTTTACCTATACCCATGGCTTGATTTGAAAGTCCAATGGTTGGTTGATCTTATACAATATTTTATTGCAAGCAGCTTCGGTGCCCCGTCAACGCCAAAGTGTTCCACACCAATCCACTAATCTCGAGACAGCGCACCAGAATCCAACCGTGCCATCATCATCACGAGCTCCAAATAATGCTCCTCCACCTCCCCAGATTCTACCTTGTGGAACAGACCCGACGGACCCATCGTCATTACCAGGTCTATGGTTATCTACAAAAATTAACACTTATGTATCACAATGTTACATTGTTATGGAGCAGCAGGAATGCTATCACGAGACTCTAACCGGTGGAAATTTTAAATTGTGGAATCAGATATGAACGAGGGTGCGCCAATTACAAGTCATCAAAACACCGGCAACAATTTTGGAGAGAGAAGTGATTCGAAAAGAAAACTAGAAATACTCTACAGCAAAGAAGCCATCGTAAGGGATGAGTTAAAATTTGCTGCATCTCTATCCCTAAAGAAGCCAAGATGGGAAGTTGTGAATTGGTTGGCGAATGTGGAGAAGCTTAAAAATGATTGTACTGAAGCAACAAGTGAGGATTGTTTGCCATCAAATCAACCGGTGGATATACTATTGCATGAAGTAGAAGACCTTATGAGACAAGGCAAAGGACTATTTGAGGCGAGAGAGACCAAAGTCAAAGAATTGATAGAAAATAAGATGGTGGGAAAGGCATTTCGGAGACATACTTCAGAGATTTTGGAGTACCTAGTAGGGAATCAAAAATGCCGACTAGGCATTTATGGAATGGGGGGTGTTGGTAAAACAACTCTTATGGTACACATACGAAATAAACTCCTCAAAGAAGCAAACTATGGCGATGTGTTATGGATCACTGTGTCGAAAGATTCCAACACACAAATGTTACAAGATGCCATTGCAGAGGAACTAGAACTGGACAAACTACCAGAAAAGGATGTGAGGAAACGAGCAGCAATGTTGTGCCATTGTTTTAACGGAAGAGGCAACTCTACAGTAATCCTCGATGATGTGTGCGAAAGCTTTGATCTTAAAGAGGTGGGAATCCCAATTGAATCAGATGGAATAAAGTTGGTCTTAACCACTAGATCCTTCAAGGTATGCAACCAAATGCAATGTGAAAAAATGATAAAAATTGAGCCTCTATCTGATATAGAAGCCGAGAGTTTATTTTTTGAGGAGTTTGGATCCAAAGTGGCCCTTAATTTGGATAATAAAGCAGTTGTGAAGTCCATTGTTAAAGAATGTTCAGGCTTGCCACTTGCAGTCATCACAATGGCAAGAAGCATGCGAGGAGCGACCAGTGAGTTTGAATGGAAGGATTTGTTGGAGAAATTGAGAGAATCAGATATGGGGCAAACGGATATGAAAAAAGTCTTAAAGAAACTAGAATTCAGTTACAATCTCCTTGGTGATTATGCAGTCCAACAATGTTTCCTATCTTGTGCACTTTATCCAGAAGATGAATTGATTGATAAGTTCGAGTTGATAGAATTCTTTATCGACCAAGGATTGATTGGTCGATTGAATACAAGGGATAAACAATATGCTAGAGGCCTCACCATAATAAGCGTACTGCAAGATGCTTGCCTATTGGAAAATCATGAGGGAAAGATGAAGATGCACGATTTGATTAGAGACATGGCATTGCACATCGTGAGTGCGACTTCGATTGTAAAAGCAAGAAAGCATCTGAGGACGATACCACCTGAGGAATATTGGACGGATGCTTTGGAGAAAGTTTCTCTGATGACGAATGAAATTGAAGAATTTCCCTTGAACGTGTCACCGAATTGTCCTAAACTATCAACTTTTCTAATGAATACAACCTCATTGTTTGATTTAGTTATCCCCGATTCTTTCTTCAAGCATTTATGGGGGCTAAAGGTTCTAAACCTGAGTGGATGTAGACTAAGGGAACTTCCAGATTCCATATCAGACTTGGTAAACCTGACAGCACTATTGCTTAGAGGATGTGATGAATTGCAACGTATCCCTCATTTAGGGAAGCTAAGATCTTTGAGAAAGTTGGACATTTTTTATTGTGTTCAGGTTAAAGCGCTCGAGGGTCTAGAGATGTTGGTGAACTTGAGATACCTTGACATAACTCGTACAGGCATAGAGAGATTACCCAAAGGAACTTTGGGAGCTTTGTTAAACTTGGAGTGTCTTGGAGCTGGGCTAGTGAATGGAGAAATTACAAAATTGCAGGCATTGGAGACACTTATATGCTCCTTTGACGATGTGGATGATTTCAACAAGTTTGTGAGGGTGGTTAGTGAGAGGACGAATAACCCCCCCTATTACAAGATCAGCGTGAATCAAGAACAGTCTGAGGTTTTTGAGCCAACACCTGTTGGTGTTCTATTTCGGGATCGTCAGAGGAGTGTTGACATTGTGACGAGGAGTCATGTTATTGTGAGCGCGAGAGGAGAAAGTAGTGGTAGTGGCAGTGGCATTTGCATTTTGATTCCCCAAGATGTGCGGAATTTGACAACGTGGAATTGCGACGGTGCGACAAATTTGTCTGACATGGGTCCGCTTGAAAAGCTTGAGAAGCTAAAAATAAATTGTTGGAGCAACTTGCGGGTGCTCTGCGGAGGACAAGATGAAGAAGTAATCGACATCCATGACTCCCCTACCCGAACCCCTACCCCTCTCTTCTTCAGAAGTCTTAGGGAATTGATAATATCTAAATGTCCAAAACTGAAGTACCTCTTTGGGCATGAGCCTAAATTCTTCCTTCAGCATCTACAAAGGATTGAAATATGGGATTGTGTGGAAATGGTGGGGATTATAGTGGCAACTACGTCACCACCACCGTATCCACCCCCAGCCTTCCCTAGTCTAGAAGAGATAATAGTTTGGCGGTGTGATAAAATGGAGAGAGTGGTGGAATCTGAGTGGCTGCACCACTTCCCTAATCTGAGATCACTCAGTGTATCCGATTTTGAGGCAATGGAGGAAAGAATCGAAGGTCTTTCCTCATACACGTCAGATGAAGAGAATTATCCAGAACAGCTTTTGGTACCAGGATGCCATGAGTTGCCACCCTATCTTCGAAATTTTCAAACTATCCAAGTCATTGACTGCGTAGGAATGGCGGAGCCGATAATCGGAGTGGGACAAGGCCAAGAAGGGAGCATGACGACTCCTGTAAACAACACCCCTTCATCTTCCCAGTCTTTCATTTCTCTCCCAGAGCTGTATTCCTTGTGTATACACAATGTACCCCACTTGAAGTGCATATGTAAAGTCCCAAAAACTGGCAATTCCATGGGACGTTTGACAGTGATCAGATGGCCAAAGAGTAAACAGGAAATTGAGGCGGAAGGTGAGGAAAAGTGTAAGACACTTATATGGGATCATCCCGATGCTCGGGCTAATCTTCAAATTCATCTCCTTTTCAATGCGGCCAGCGCAATTCACATGAGTTATTGATATAATTTCCTTCGTTCCCGATATAAATCGAAAAATATTGAAGGAATTATCAATTCTATTGCTATATATTTTGTACATGTACATAAGTCTATTTCTAATACAAAACAAAATAATAGGAAAAAATATACGAAGTAACGTTTTCTTATATTACTGCCTAGATATTTAATCTTATGGATTGATTGGCTCAATTAGTCAGTAATCAGAATTAGAATTAGAATCATATCATTTTATATCTCCAACAATTCCTTAAAAGCCGTTACGAAGATGGAGCCCTTCTTTTTATAGAAGACTAGGATTAGAACTAGAGTCGTGCAGCTCTAACTCTAGCTTTTACAGACCGGTGGGAAACTAAAAGGTGAATTGTCCGAAAGTGAAAGTGAATCCTCCGATGCTGATTTCGAAGAAGTCTAATGAAAGGCCTTCGGTTGCTGTTTTAATTACTCGAGCATGCTTTCCTGCAAACTCAAGTTGACATATGAATTAATTTCTCGTAGGCCGTACTAGCGGAGGTCCTCCACGAGGCAGAGGAGCTCAGAGATGCTTGTTGGGTGGGCTTAGATTTGGGCAAAGGCGTGCCGGAAGTATGCACAAGAGGAGTGGCTGAATGCTGCCTTCTGGGAGGAAATCTTGGGCAGCTCGGTGGCGGCGGCGGCTACAGCGAATTTAGTCTTGATAGAAAATTGAAGGATTGAAGTTTGCTTTGCCTTCACAAGCATCGCGAGCTTACAACTCCGATCCATAATTCAATAGATTGGATATGGCATTTTGTGTTACAGGTATGATTTTTAGAGATTCATGTGTATTGACGTTGAGTCTTGAGTTCGTATTTCGTTTCTTAATTCCCTGTTTGCGACTCCATGAGCAAGCTTCATGTTGTTTCTCTTCCATTTGTTAATGATGTGCGTGTTTGTAATTCGGGCCTTGTTCAAACTTGGATTGTTGTAGTTCATTGATATGAAAACACACTTGCAATCGCCCTGTTGTTGAGAACAAATTGAAATCTCTTAGATAAATCCGTGATACTTGTAAGTGTTATAGGTCAAGAGAGAGTTTAGCGCCTAATGTGTTTGATGAAATTCTTAAGCTAGTAGCGTACTTGACTATTGATTGTTTGTTCATAGCATATGTGCTTGGTTGTTGTCAATGATTGATTTGCATTCATATCCACGTGGTATAGCTGCTTTATTTTAGTTTGGATTATTTCTTATTCAACCATGAGACATCCACAGATCAAGGTTGCTTTGTTTTTTTAAGCCATTTTTCTGGGTTTGGAAGGTGGGTTCTGAGATCATGGTTAGTATAGGGAGACAATATTGCTTCAACTCTATCTTGGGTTAATTGGACTCTGCAGTTGAAAGAAGATGACTAGAGCTGGAAAATGAAATTTGTTTCCACTATGTTGTCATTGCCCGTAAAGCGTTCGTGAAAATTTCTCAAAGAAATTTGACTTGGAAGTTTGAAAATTTCAGCATATATAGTTCAAGTCAGTTGTGTAAATTCGAATGTTCATAAAGCCTCGCTATTTCAGCACCTAGAATTTTTTATACTTTGCACTGTCCAAGATATTGGTTAGTCTGGGTCCAAGTACTTGCTTGTCTTATGCATGCAATGTATCCGTATGAAGAGCAATCTGTAGTGTGGTTTTGTTTATCAGTAAGTTTACGATCCAAAACCCGTCTATATTTAACCCAAAACTAGCCTGAACCCGTTTCATGATTGTATATGGCATGGGCCAAACTTTCACCATGGCCTTCACGGCCCTGTTCATAACCCTGTTGATATTTCAGAATCACTTTGTGATTTTTGTTCAATTAAGCCCTCTCAAGAGAGTTTAGCGCCTATAATGTGTTTGATGAAATTCCTAAGCAGCATGCTTGGCTGTTGATTATTTGTTCACGGTATGTGTGCTTGGTTGTTGTTGATGATCGATATGTATTCATAATCCATTGTGCTATCGTTGTTGCTTTGACTTGAGAATTTCAGCATGGATAGATTAAAATTAGTTCCGTAAATTAGAATATTCATAAATTTCCCCTATTTCAACATTTAGAATATATTTGATACTTAGCACTATCCAAGATGTTGGTAAGTTTGGGTCCAAATACTTTATTGTCTTATGCATGCAACCGTATCCATATGGAGAGTAATCTATGGCGCAATTTTATTCATTAGTAAGTTTACGGCCCAAAACCCATCTTTATTTAACTCAAAATTGAAGTTCCAACATGTTTTATGATTTATACATGGCTTGAGCTGAACTTTCATCATCACCTTCATGCTCCTATTTATAACTTGATACCGAAAACTCCCTTACTAATTCAACGAGCCAATCGTTGTAGCTGCTATTTCTTCGAAGGCAATAATTTAAGGAGAAAAAAATGCTAAAAAGAAAATGAATCTCGGGTTTGGTCCGGTATGGATTCGATATTGGACGAGTCGGGTATAGATAGAGAAATCTACATTGCAATTATATGATAATTTGGATCGGACCATTTATGACCTAATTCAAACCCATCCAACTCACTATTTGACAAACCTACACATACACTGCAGGCAACAGGCAGGGTGGGGTGTAGCTAGCATTAGCCCTACTCCATCCCATGAATCCATCCTCTTTTCGTAGTTTTCATTGTATGTAAAAAAAAAAAAAAGGGGAAATGTTCAACAGAAGTCCTAAAACTTGTGATGAAAGTGCAATTGAGTCATAAAACTTATAAAAAGTGCAATCGAGTCCTAAAATTTATCAAATTGGTTCAATCGAGTCCTAAAGCTAACATCGTTAGATTTTTTTTAACGGAAAACGCTGACGTAGAGCTGACATTGCATTTTAAATGACTTTTTATTTTCCACATGACTTTTAATATTATTTTTATTCTTGTTTAAACTAGATTTAATAACTAAAAAGGAAAATTTAAAATTTATTTAAAAAAACAAAACTTAAAAAAAAAAAAAAAAGCATCGGTGGAGCTTCTACCGCCACCCATAGCCAGCCCTGGGCGGGGGTGGCCGCCATCGCCCTCCCTGGGCGAGGCCTTGGCAGCCCTCACGGGGGGCCGGCGACCATCACCCGCCCTGGGCGAGGCCTCGCTGGCCCTCACCCGAGGTCGGTGATGCTCGCCTAGATCTAGGCGAAGGGGCAAGGCCTCGTCGACCCTCCCCGTCCTCCTCTGCATACCAACGCCCAGATCTGGGCACGCCGTTGTCGCCGCCGCAGCCCCCGTCGACCCGTCCTCGTGCTTCGCCACCACGCTGACCTTCCGATACTTCAGCTACACCTTAACGTAGAACTTTAGCACCAGGAAGAGGATCGCGCCATTGAGCATCGAATTGAACACCCAAGGCCCGATCCTGTTGCACTTGCCTTTCAAGAAGTGCAAGAGCAGGACCCCCAAAATGGCAGACCACGTTGTAGCACAGCAGCGCCACCTAGTAAATCGCGACGAAGGGGAACCTAGTGCTGAGGAGGCCGATCGAGGTCCAAAACCGGTAGCTGTAGACAACAGCGTAGAGGAGGGTGGTGGAGAGGATGGCATGCCCAAATCTGGGCGTCGGCGTGCAGAGGAGGACAGGGAGGGCCAGCGAGGCCTTGCCCCTTCACCCAGATCTGGGCAAGCATCGCGGACCCTAGCCGAGGGCCGACGAGGCCTTGCCTAGGGCGGGCAATGGTCGCCGGCCCCCCATGAGGGCCGGTGAGGCCTCGCCCAAGGAGGGCGATGGTCGTCAACCCCCCGTGAAGGCCGGCATGCCCAAATCTAGGCGTCCTCACTCGGCTTGGCTGGGGTGATCGGCCCTCACCTGGGGCTGGCAAGGGGCGGCCACCCGCGTTGCCGGCCCCTTCGGCGATGGGTGGCGATGGAAGCTCTACCGGTGCTTTTTTTTTTAATAGTTTTGTTTTTTTAAATAAATTTTAAATTTTGCTTTTCAGTTTTTAAATCTAATTTAGACAAGAATAAAAATAATGTTAAAAGCCACACGAAAAATAAAATAATTTTAAAATGCCACGTCAACGTCACGTCAGCGTTTTCCGTTAATAAATTTAACGGTGTTAACTTTAGGATTCGATTGAATCAATTTAACAAGTTTTAAGACTCGATTGCACTTTTTGTAAGTTTTAGGACTTCTGCTAAACATATCTAAAAAAAAACAAATATAGATATTAGAAGCACTTTTAAGAATAATCTCTTCTTCTTACAAGCGTTGCTTTATGGGAGATGCAAGATTCAAAGTTTTCTAGGTAAGCAACGGGAGAATTGTTTCCCTTGTATTCCGCCTTCAAATTGTTTCGCATCCACAATTTTGTGATATTAAGATTTTGTTTGACTCAATAAAATCTGTATATATTTTTTCAAAACCACATGAAGCCATTTCTTATTATTACTCTATCTTTTTACATAATTATTCTAATAATAATAATGAAAAATGGCAAATATAATAATAAACGAATGCCAAATATAATGCGGTGCTATGCAAGGATTCGTTATTCCGAGAAGAGAAAACTACCTCAGCCCCCCTCACGGGGAAGGGGGCATGTATTTCGTCCCATCATGTGCCCATACTTAGAACTCACGTGATTTGAGAGTACTATTACCGCAATAGCAGGTTTCAAGTGACTGTTACTATTAAATTTTTGACTTTTTTATAAAAAAAAAAAAATCCTGCGGTTTACATGATGACTCTTCTACAAATGTTACGTTTGAAACCCTTGCAAATTATAGGTCTTCACGCGCAGATTCACATATCATCTTTTTTTCATAAATTTTTCAAACTCTGAATAATATTTTATACTCCAACTGAGAAAATAAAAAAAATAATTACTTAGACACGATTTGTGCAATCTAATTATTCAAGTCAAACATATTTCCGATGTCCACGTCCAATCAACGCGATAATAATAACGAGATTTCTATCCGCATAATTTCAAAGATGTAAGAGCACGTTTAAATGAGTGTATCAAGTTGCAATTTCAATTGCAATAACATGTATAGATAGTGGACACGATAAATGTAATCTAGTGTTTGGACTCTCAAAGTAATTTCTATCATATAAATCTAAATATTCAAAAGTAAATTCCATGATCTCCTACCCTAATGATACTCCACGTGGGTATAGCAAGCAAAAAAAATATCATTATTAAAAAGCTTTAAAAGAAAAAAAAATAATAATTGAGAGACTAGAGAACGACGGATGACCATGACGACCTAACTCGCGGGTTGAGGCAGTTGACACCGGTCATCATCACTCGCCCTCGTCGTGTTTGGGAATCAAGCTTTCTATTTGCATAATTTGAAAATAAATAAATAATGGACATACATTCAATGTCCACCTTTGTTCAACATGATAATAATGACAAATTTCCCATCTGCAGTTTGAAAGATCTCATGCTAATAATTAGGGAGAGCACGTTGAATTGAATGACCGTATCAAATTACAACTTCAATTGCAATAACATGCATTGATAGTGGACGCAATAAGTGCAATATGGTGTTTGGAATCTCAAAGCAATACTCCATTTTTCATCATATAAAACTAATCTTCAAAATCAAATCCCATGATCGCCTAAATGATCCTCCACGTGGGCATAGCAAGCAAAAAATATTATCATGAAAATGTTTTAAAAGAAAAAAAAAGAAAAAACAAATTAATAGAGAGATCGGAGAACGACAGATGACCATAATGACCCGACCCGGTCCCCGACTGAGGCAGTTGAAGCCGGTCATCATCACCCGCGCCCTCCTCGTCGCCGCGAATCTCTGTTCAGCTCGACTCCCCGGCCCACTCTCGGTAACCATCACCCTCCGCGACACGCGCTCCCACGCCACCCCCTCCGAGCCGGTGGGGTAATCTTCGCCGTGCGTGCCCTCCACGCACTCCAAGCGCGAGTCACGCGGGGAGCTCCCCCACCCCGCGCCCGCTAGGGCAGGCGTGTAAATTCGCTGCGATGCCGTCGGACCGAAGAAGCCGAACACTTTGCACCGAAGTAACTGCAGCGCTTTAGGTGTCCCAACAAAAAAGCACGCACTTTAAAGCATCGGGCCGGCGTTCCCTGCGCTCGAGCCCAACTTGAACCCACTGCGACCGCCACGCGTCGAGCCGCAATTGGGCAGTTGCATCCGGAGGGCCCGCGGCTGAGGCCATCGAACGGCGGAGCTCGCCGGGCTTACCGTGGGCGCGGGGCCAGCTTAGGATCGCTCCTTTATTTATGATATTATTTTCAAAAATCTCAGCAGTTTTTTGCTCCACCAGCTTCACTGAGAGAGAGAGAGAGAGAGAGAAGCGAGAGAGGGGGGTTGATGCTGCAGCTAGATCGCAGCTTCCTTGATTTGCAAGCACAGCCATGGTACATTCTCTCTCTCTTTCTGTGCCTGTGATTTGTATAAAACGTTCTCGCGTCGAAACGTGGGTTGTCGTGTCTTCTTGATCCTTGGTTGCGGCTTGTATCAGGAATGCTAGGCGGTGGGTTCCCGGGTAGCGCATTGGGCAGGTAAATTGCAGATCTGGCTTGCCCTCGAGCTACATTGGCGATTTCTCCCGTCTCGCGGTTTCTGGGTTGACTTGGTTTTGGTGGGTTGTGCTCTGCTGAGCTCCATTTGGTGTGTCGTTGCCTTGTTTAGGGGTCAGTTGTCTGCTTCTTGTTTCTGAATCGCTTCGATGTTAACTGGGAGATCACAGGACGGACTGCGTTTGTTGATTGGTCTGGTTGTTTGAATTTGAAATCAGAAACTGTGCTTGTAATTGATGGCTTGGGGGTAAAAAAAAAATGGTCTTTCTGCAAAAGAATCGATGATCCTTGAAGGACGCGACGAGAAGGTTAGGTTGCCGTTATATGGATCCAGTTTACAAGTGGTAGAGAGTCCGGAATGAATTGGTGTTGGTCATGGTGATGGGTGAAGATCTAGCATGTTCCCATTTTTTACTGTTGTATTGTCGAGTGTCGTGCGATATGTGGCCAGCCAGTGAAATCGACAAAGCGCTAATGAGCAAAGCTTCTGGTCAGGATTTGGGATTGTAGTGCTGACGGTCCTAGTAGGTCCCTGTTTCCCATGCCTGTTTAAATTTCTCGACCGTTACTCTTCAAGATGAGTAAATTCGGTTTGTTCTGGTCGTCTTGTTCCATGATGAGCAAAAACTTCAACTATTCCAGCTGGAACTTTTTCCTTCATCGGCGCCTGAGCTGTTTCACTTCAGACTGTGCAGCAGCTGATATTGCTGCATCGGTTCCATTCCTTGCTCGATTATTCGTAGGTCTCCTTGCTATTGCCTCGGAGATCAGAGTCACATTGCTGCCCGATTTAGGAGCTGGATTCACACTAGACTTAGCAGGGATGGACAGCCTGCTGGGGGGGCTTCGCAAATTCCTCCTTTCGCAGAGAGATCAGAATTGCCATGCTTTTTACTCACCAAGGGTGAGGGTCTCGTCCTAGACACAGCGTAATTGCAGCAACATCACTAAGCAGTTTACATTAGATGGAGCGCACTTCTTATTCAGCTATAGTAGTAAAATGTCTTAATCAGCATTACATGAACCAGTCAAGATTTCTAGCAAACACAAGAGAGTTGATGATCAAGTATCAAGTAAGTCTACAAACCGACTCATTAAATGCTTAACCAGCACATATGCAACTTAAACGCCCAGAAAAATCATGAGACAAGTCCTCAGGCAAGATTAAATTGTAACATCTCATGCAAGATACTCTCCCATGCTTTCAATCTGTTTAATCTAACATCGTAAATCAAAAACCCTCCTCCATCATCACGACATGCACAAGAGCAATTCCAGAACACGCCACAGTATACACATCCAGCACTCCATTCGCAAACAAGGTAACTCAAAGATCAAATTTTCTGTGCCCTTGCACAAACCGACACAAATTGTACATCCTAACTGAAATAAGCAAAAGCAAACGGTAGCTTGATCTTCGCACGTGACGAACGCGCGCTCGACTCGGTCCGATTCTCGAAAATCACTCACTCACTCACGTACACACGGAAGCCCTAAACTACCGGCTGAGGAACAGAAAAACCGTCAAAGCCGCGAAAAGGCAAAGGAGAGGAGATCGAGGGGAAACCAACCTCCGAGACGAAGAAGAGCTCGGCGCCGCCTCCTGCTTCTCCTCCTTCGGCATCGCCGCCGATCGCAGCCGTAGCGGAGCAGCTTCGGCTTCCCTGAAGAAGAAGAAACTCGCCACCATCACCAAACGACGCAAGAAGGGAGAAAAACAAAATAAAAACAAAAAGGGGGCCGCCGAGAAACGCCGCGACAATTCGACTTCACCGCCGTCGCAAAAACACGAGATAGAGAGAGGGAGATCACGGGAACCGGCGGACTTTTCCTTGGCAGCCTCTTCCATGTCTGACGTCTCCTCGCTTCTCGCCGGCGACCCTCCGATCCTCTCTTCTCCGCGTCTCTCTCTCTCTCCGTGACGTGAGCTCGCCAGCTTTAGCCCTCCCAGGCCAATCCGCTGCCGACACGTGTGGAGTAAGACGGGGTGGATCTTGACGGCGTGAGGACGAGATTAACGGATAAATCTTTGGACCGCTGGAGCTTGAATGGGGCCCAAGCGCCGTTTCAGCCGCGGGCCCAGGAAGAGGAAAAAACTCCGCGAAAATTCGAATTTCGAATTTCGAAACACACGGCCATTGGGGACTTTTTCTTCTCCATGGGTTGGCCAGACAGCCGTTGGATTGGAACTAGGGTTCGGACTTTTTAAGTTAGCTTACTGTTCTGGGGCCCCCATTTGAGGGCGTCGGCTTGTCTAGGCCCATTTCGGCTCGTGATGTCTCCACGTGTCGGCGAACAGGACAACCGGGGACAGGCAAGGGACGCGACAAATACAGGCCCCGCGGAACATGGTCTTGACCAGGCAAATTTTCCTCCAAAGCCTAGTGAAAACTGAGATGGCTGTACTAGTGCTGTCAAAATGGTCCGCGGACTCAAGTTTTCGTTCAAAGTCATAGAAGTGGGTAGTAAATGGGTTAGTTTAAAATTAAGATATGGGTTACGATGCGTTCTAAATTAAAAAGCTTATAATAAATGGATTTTAAAATAAACCCATTTAGATTACATTTGGTTTAGTTTTATCAAGGGATTTTGGAGAAATGCAAATGAGTTTGCTTTAGAGGGTCATGAGGAAATGCAAAGATTGTTTGATAAATTATACTTTGAGAAACAATTTTAAGAAAAAGTCCATTTAGTACAAACGCATTTGAAAAGTTCCTTAGGGTGATTAATTTAAGTTTTTTAATTTTTAATTTGTTTAAAATTGAAAAATTTAACGCCTACAAGTTTTTCAATTTAAATATTGACAACAACATTAAATACATGTAGTAACAAATTTATAAATAAAAAAGTAAAAATTCTTGTTTTTCTCAAAAAAAATTCAAATGGAAAAAATTCACATCAAAGTGGAATCTTTCTCTATAGTACTTTCTTACAATAAACATGGTCACATAGGCCTAGATGAAAATCATTATCCTTAGAAATTACAAATATCCTTAAACATAATGTTTGCAAGTTTATCAATTTAAATATTGACAATAGTGTTAGAGATATGTGTTAGAACTAGTATTAGCACCTAGAGGAGGGTGAATAGGTGTTTATCGCAATTTTAACAATTCAAATCAAATAAGATATGAATAATTTAAAGTCAACGATTGCAGCAAATTAAAGCAAATAACAATATAAAGGATTAAGGATAGAGAATCAAGACTCCAGATTTATAGTGGTTCGGCTTAGATCAAGCCTACGTCCACTCTCCCGCACGGTCAGCCCTTCAGGCTGGATTTCACTAAGAATCAATAAGAGTGATTACAATCTCACGCTCTTGAGTCCACAGTGTAGATTACTCTACTACACTTCCTCAAGATCTACAATATGATCTCTCTTTTGATTACATGTAATGCTCAAAGAATGATATCGCAAAGTAATAGAGGAGATTTCAGACTTTGGAATTCTTCTATCCGCACCCTTCAACAACTAGAGCATCTCTCTTATATACTTCTTCATGCCTTCATACCGTTGGCACCTTCCAAAGAAGTTCTTCCAATCAACCCGTTGGACAGAATCAATTAGAGAGATCTCGAGCTCTTTAAGGTAAGTGTTGATAGCCCATCAATCCTGCTCGCCCATACAATCAGGATCTCGGTTTCCATAAGTAGATCCTTCCAAATATAAGTTGCGAAGTCGTCAAAGAATCTAAACATATTCCATATAAAACTTAGATCGTTTAGAGCTGAATCCAGTAGAAAGATATCCATCAGACGTTAGAAGAAAGATCGTATAAGATCAGAATAAACGTCGTCCTGGAAACTGTCCTTGTGAGTAGACTTTAAAATATAAGTCTTGAGTCTTGCTAGCTTCAGACTTTAATCTTCAGACTTTGATCTTCAGACTTTGATCTTCAGACTTTGTCAATAGAATCTGTAAGTCTTCAGACTTTGATCTTCAGACTTTGTCAATAGATTCTGTAAGTCTTCAGACTTTGATCTTCAGACTTTGATCTTCAGACTTTGTCAATAGATTATGTAAGTCTTCAGACTAGACTGATAAACTTGTTTTGTCAACTTCAAAATACTTTAAGGGATTTCATCCAACAATCTCCCCCTTTTTGATGGTGACAAAACTTTCCTGCAGATTTGAATATTATCGCCCTGCAATACAACTTTTAAGCAAGCATCATAAAAGATTTAAATAAGATAGTAGAAGTTATCCTGTACACAGATATCCTGTACTCAGACTTTCCCTGTACATAGATCTGCATTCACTGAAACCTCATTAGTCATAAACAGACAGTACTATCAAATTTATGAAAGTATTGCCATAGAGAACATACTTTCCAAAAACTGCAAGCAAACGTTAAAGAACTTAAGTCAAAGTCAAGAAGCAATAAAAGAAAAAGATTGGGTTTGGATTTTGAGAAAATCTGTAAGGTCTTCTCCCCCTTTTTGTCAGCATAAAAAAATCAAGGAGCTCGAGGAATGCGAACAAGTTGAAAGTCTTCCATAGACTTTACAGTGTCTTCCAGCTTCCTCAAATCTGCCTGTACTTGGGTGAGAGTAGTGCCCTTTGCAGTTTCTTGAATCTGACGCTGAACATCTTTAATCTGATCATGCAAAGTGATGAACATTGCATGATTTTCATTCTGCAAGGTCTGAAATTCATATCCCATGGCATAAATTTGACCTTTTAGTTCCAAGATGATCTCAAGCAGCCTTCGAAAATCTCCAGAGTTGTCAGTCTGAGTGCTTGTTTCAGCTCGGTCTGAAGGTGGAGTCAAGCCAGTAGGAATGTCAGAAGGAGGTTCATTGTGTGGAGATGATGCCTCTCCTTCAGGACACTGTGCAGCATGAATATCCTCAGCATCAGGAGGTGATCGACTAACACCTGTTTGAGCATCCTCTTCTCTGAAAGTCAGCCGAAGAGGTGTGTGTTCGCTTTCTTTATCTCCCCCTGTCTCCATGTCTTCTGGTGGAGAAAAGAATTCTTCTTTTTGAGGCGATTCCTCAGTTACAGGATGTTGTAAATCCTCCTTTTCTGCTGGAGAATTTGTTCTTTCTGGTTCATCGTTTTGTTCGTCTTTTCTTTCTTCCTCTTTCTCTCGCTCTTCCTTTATTTCTTCCTCTGTCTTCTCTTCCTCTTTCTTCTCTTTCTCTTTCTCTTTCTTCTCTTCCTTCTCTTCATCTTTCTTCTCTTCCTCTGCAACTTGATGTTCTGGAACAGTTGGAATGGATGCAGCAAATTGAGAAATTAGAGTAGAGATAGGAATCGTATCCTCATCATCTTCATCTTCCAGGATGATTGCCCTTCGCTTCTTGGTGGAACTAGCCACAGCTTCTTTCCCTTTCCTTTTAGCTGCTGATGAGTCTGGTCTGAGCTTGACAGGAATCTTTTCCTTGAATTTTTCCAGCTTCTTGCTAAGCTCCTTCAAACGCATCTTGGTAATCATCCCCAGCCCGATGACCATTTTATCAATGGTCTTCACTGTGAAAATGTGAGGAGGTTGAATGTGTAGATGTCTGAAGAGACGAGTAATGAGAGCAGCATAAGGAAGCTTTCCTTTGTCCTTAAACATGCATCTATACATGTGAAAGATGATGGTATGTGGTAAAGAGAAGTTCACACCTATCTTGATGGCAAACATCAACTTCGCTTCAGAAATTGAAACATCTGTCTTAGACGTCGATTTGGGTCTTAGACAGTTGATTACAATTTTATGCAGCAAAGTATTTGTTGCATTCATTCTGGAATAAGACAGTCTTCCTTCTGCAATTCTGTCCTTTGCTAGCTCAAGAGTAGCAGAACTTACAGACACACCGATTGGTTGGAAAGCCCTTCTTTCCACACCAAGCACATCAGCCAAAATATCACAATCAATGACATACTCCTTATCTCTCACACTGAAGGTAAAACTGTTTGCATCAATGAAACTGATATTGGAGTAGAAATAGGCAGTCAATTCAGAATGTGCTGTGTCACAGTCTGTGCAGAACTGATAGAGTTGGAGCTTTTCGAATTTCTCTCGCAGATTTATACTCAACAAGTCAAGAAAATCGAAATCAACAGTTCGTGGGTTCATCACCCCACGCTTCAGCAATTTTTCATATCTCTTCCTGTGTCCGTCTGAGCGGAACAATTCATTCTTCTTCCCTCTTAGGCTCGCAGCCACACCCATCCATGGTTTAAAATGCATGAACATCTTTTCATCATCATCCTTTCCCTCAGGCTGATTCATACTACTAAACCTAAGGTCACTCGGAAAATTTGCAAACGCTCTTGCAGCCGTTCCCTCAGGCACAATTCCAGACCTTTCCATTACAGTAAGAAAGTGCGTCTCGTTTCTATAACCCTTCTCTTTCAGAAACTCATCCACAAAGGTCATAGCAGACCCTTCCTTTAATGCAGAGTAAAGTTTATAAACAAAGGCAGGCTTTAGAGTTCTTACTGGTTCGATGTCTTCATAAACCATTTCATCTTGAGGTCTAGTTGGGGATGACTGCTTTTGAGACTGCTCAGTAGGAATGTCGCTTTCCTCAGTGAGATCAAAATGCGTAGGCCCCTCACCAGAGCCTTGTGGTCCCTTGTTTGCTATTCTGGAAGATTTCCTCTGATACGACATTGTGCTTTTCTTTGGAGAGACTTTCTCACTTGTTTCGCAAGAAAGTTGAGAACTTTGAAACAAAGAAGTTTGGGAGAAAAATTGCAGAGCAGTGAAAAGCTTTTGATCTAGGGTTTCTGAGTAAAGTGAAAACGAAGGAGAAGAGATGTATAAAAGATAACAGGCACGGGGAATAACCAAGCGTCGTATATTTTGGAAATTTTAAATTTTCCTTTTTGAAAAAAAATAACTGCCTTAATAAAACGATAACCACTTCTTTTGAAAATAATAACCAACTTAAAATTAGACAGATTATCTTACCTTATCAATAAGACAGTTTAAGTAAGGAAACTTACAGACGTGTCGATTCATATTCTCAATCCTTTGAGTCTGATGCTCTGTCAGACTTTAGTTACTGAGTCTGAACTCTAATATTCTTCAAGAGATAATATATTGAGTCTTGAGCGAATAGACTCAAACAAGCTTTTCTCAAGAGGCTTTGTAAAGATGTCTGCCAATTGATTCTTTGAGTCTATGAATTGTATCAAGACTTCTTTGTTCTGAACATGATCTCTTATAAAGTGATGTCGAATCTCAATATGTTTTGCTCTTGAATGTAGAATGGGATTCTTTGTAAGATTGATTGCACTGGTGTTGTCACACCTAATTTCTGTGCAAGAGTCTTCAATGCCAAAGTCTTGCAGTTGTTGTTTTATCCACAAGATTTGAGAACAGCAACTTCCAAGAGCAACGTATTCTGCTTCAGCTGTTGAAAGAGCCACAGTACTCTGTTTCCTCGAAAACCAGGATACTGTCCTGTTTCCTAGTAATTGACAAGTACCTGAAGTGCTTTTTCTTTCAACTCTACAACCTGCAAGATCTGCGTCTGAATAGCCAAGAAGTGTAAAGTCTCCTTCTTTGGGATACCAAAGACCGATCTTAGCAGTAGTAGCAACATATTTAATAATACGTTTAACAACGCTTAAGTGAGATTCTCTAGGGTCAGATTGAAACCTAGCACATATGCAAACACTAAATAATATGTCAGGTCTGGATGCAGTAAGATAAAGAAGAGAGCCAATGATACTCCTGTATAACTTTTGGTCAATTTTCTTCCCTGCTTCATCTTTGTCTATCTTCAAGGAACTTGACATTGGTATGTCAGTCTTTTTGCAATTTTCCAGACCGAACTTTTTAACAAGTTCTTTTGCATATTTCTCTTGATGAATGAATATTCCCTCCTTTAGTTGTTTGACTTGTAGACCAAGGAAAAAGGATAGTTCACCCATCATGCTCATTTCGAATTCATCATGCATAGACTTAGAAAATTTCTTACACAAAGTCTCATTAGATGATCCAAATATGATGTCATCTACATAAATCTGAACAAGTAGAAAACTTTTACCTTCCTTTTTAATGAATAGAGTAGTGTCTACATTACCTTTAGAAAAGCCACTATGAATTAAGAAATTGCTTAGCCTTTCATACCAAGCTCGAGGAGCTTGTTTTAGTCCATATAAAGCTTTCTTCAGTCTGAATACAGAGTCTGGTTTCTTTGAATCTTCAAAACCAGGAGGTTGTTCTACGTAGACCTCTTCTTGAATAATTCCATTCAGGAATGCACTTTTGACATCCATTTGAAACAACCTGAAATTCTTATAGCAAGCAAAAGCAAGTAATAATCCGATTGCTTCTAACCTTGCTACTGGAGCGTAAGTCTCATCGTAGTCAATCCCTTCTTCTTGCGTGTATCCTTTAGCTACGAGTCTTGCTTTGTTTCTCGTTACTTTGCCTTTTTCATCAACTTTGTTTCTGAAAACCCATTTAGCTCCAATAACTGATTTACCTTTTGGTTTGGGAGTTAATTCCCATACGTCATTAATACTGAATTGTCTGAGTTCTTCTTGCATTGCTTCAATCCAGCTTTCATCAGCTAAAGCTTCTTCGATATTTTTGGGTTCTATTTCAGAAATAAGAGCAACAGCACTAGACTCCTCTCGCCTTTTGGATCTTGTTCGAATTCCCTCATTAATATTTCCAATAATGAGTTCTTCAGGATGACTAGACTTGTGCTTCCAGTTACTGTTCAGTCTGATAGATTGTTGATCTTCTTCTTGAGTAGATTCTTCATTAGTAGCTTGTTGTACTGATCTTGAATTAGCAACTGCTTCAGTGGAGTCAGCTTTAACAGTTTCTGGAGCAGTTTCTGAGTCTTCAGTCTGTATCTGCTGAACTTTTGGAGAGTCTTGAAATTTGACATTCATTGATTCTTCCACAGTCTGAGTCTTTTTGTTGAACACTCTAAAGGCTTTGCTTGTTGTAGAGTATCCAAGAAAGAATCCTTCATCTGATTTTTCTTCAAACTTACCAACACGATCATTAGCATTTTTTAGAATAAAACATTTGCAACCAAATATTTGAAAATAAGAAACTATTGGTTTCTTTCCTTTAAAAATTTCATAAGGAGTTTTCTCAAGAATTGGTCTTAAAAACACTCGGTTTATAATATAGCAAGCAGTTGAAACAGCTTCTGCCCAAAACCTTGAAGAAACTTGATTTCCAATTAAAAGAGTTCTTGCCATTTCTTGTAAAGATCTATTCTTCCTTTCCACAACCCCATTCTGTTCTGGTGTATATGGAGAAGAGAATTTATGTTGAAAACCAAATTCATCACACAAGTTAGCAAATTCTTGATTTTCAAACTCACCTCCATGGTCTGTACGAATGCTTGTAATAGTATGACCTTTCTCATTCTGCACCTTTTTAGCAAATTTTGAAAAAAGAGAGAAAGTCTCTGACTTACTTGAAAGAAAGTAGACCCAAGTAAATCGTGAATAATCATCCACTATTACCAGACAGAACCTTTTACCACCAATGCTTTTCGTTCTGTTAGGTCCAAACAAATCCATATGCAAAAGCTGCAATACATGATTAGTGGAAACTTTATTTATTGATTTGTAAGAATTTCTAACCTGTTTACCCAGTACACATGGTGTACATAGATCAGATTTTGAATAATTCAAAGTAGGCAATCCTCGAACAAGTTTCTTTGTAAAGATCTTGTTGATTTGCTTCATGTTGATATGGCCTAGCTTTTTGTGCCATAGATTTGCTTCATCTTGTACTGATATTAAGCATTGTGATCTTTCTTGATTCACATCCAGAAGATAGATATTTCCATGTCTTCGACCAGTAAAAGATTGAGTAAGGTCTTTACTGATTCCAGAGCACGTTTCTTCCTGAAAGTTGATCTTGAAACCAGAATCACACAACTGACTTATACTAAGCAAGTTGTAATTTAATCCTTCAACTAATGAAACATTATTGATTGACAAACTCCCAATCTTCACTGTTCCTCGACTAGTAATCTTCCCTCTATTGTTACCACCAAAAGAAACTTTTCCTCCGTCTATCTGGATAAGTTTTATGAAGCAGTTTGAGTCCCCTGTCATATGTCTTGAGCAGCCACTATCAAGATACCATTTTATCTTCTTTTTGATAGTAACCTGCAATTAACAAAAATTCAAGCTCTTTTTGGTACCCATACCATCTTGGGTCCAGAAGTGTTAGTACAATAGACAGTCTTAGCCCAACTCTTTTTAACAGGTCTCCAAACTAAAGGACATTCTTTCTCGAAGTGTTCTGAGCTTTTACACTTGGAACATCTTAGAGCATTTCTACCAACAGGTTTTACAAAGACTTTCTGAAAATGATTTTTGTAAACAGTTCTAGCTGGTCTTTGTTTAATTCTTTCTTTTACCTTTGGAAAATCAATTAGTGGAATAGTTTCAGAAGTCATACCAAGACCCAACTTGTCAAAATATGGTCTTTGTATCGAAAGAATCTTGTCCAGTTTTTCAGAACCATTTGAAAATCTCTTTGATATGTTAGTCATATCATTTTTCAAAAGATTATTTTCATTTAAGATATTGTCTGAGTTTTCTTTTACAACAACAACATCTTTTTCAAGTTTTTCAACCTTTTCTTTCATAAGTTTATCCTTATGTTTCAAAGTAGAATTTTCCCTTTTTAATTCGGAGATCCTCTTAAGAGAGGTTTTCAGACTAAGACAAAGTTCATCAATGTATTTAGAAACTTTAACAGGAATTTTCAAGTTACTTACCTCGAGTTCACTGTCTGAGTCTGAATCAAGGTCTGAGTCTGAGTCTGATCGTGCCATTAAACAAATATTGGCATAATCATTGTCACTATCTTCACATTCAGTATCACTCCAAGTCTCTGCCTTGAGTGCCTTCCTGTTTTTCTCAGACTTCCCTTTTCTCTTCTTTAACAGAGGACAGTTAGGTCTGATGTGTCCCTTTTTCTTGCATTCAAAGCAAGTCACTTCTTTATTCGTATCATCTTCCTCTGTTGACCTGTTTTGAAACCTTTGAGAATTTTGTTTCTTCCAATTGAATTTCCTTCCTTTTTTGTTCAGCTTTCTGAATCTCTTTATCATCAATGCCAGTTCTTCATCATCTAGATCTTCTTCAGAATCTGTAACATCAGAATAGTCATTAGACTTTAAGGCAATAGATTTCTTACCTTTTGAATCTTCCTCTTCGTTGTTCTGTTCTACTTCATAGGATTGAAGAGTTCCAACTAATTCATCTACAGAAAGTGGAGCAATCCTCTGTGTCTCTCTTATTGAGGTTTTTATGTGATTCCAGTCTTTTGAGAGTCCACGAAGGAGTTTGTTGACCTTCATATGTCCTGAGATTGGATGTCCCTGATATTCAAGACCATTCACAATTTCAGTAAAGCGACTAAACATGTCAGTAATTGATTCTCCTGATCTCATCTTAAAAACTTCATATTGTCCCAAGAGAATGTTGATCCTTGTTTCTTTCACACGATCAGTTCCTTCATAGGTAATGTGAAGCCTGTCCCATACTTCTTTTGCTGTATCACAAGAAGATATTCTATTATATTCAGTAGGGGATAAAGCACAATATAAAGAGTAAATAGCTTTGGCGTCGAGAGTCTGTCTTTTGGTAATTTCTTCTTGAGTCAAAAGAATAGGAACGGCAGGTTCTTTTCCTCTCTCTGAGTCTGATTCAGCAACAGGAATAATTCCTTTATCAACAACTTCCCATTCCAAAGGATCTTTCGATCTTAGGAATGCCTTCATCTTATTTTTCCATATGCTGTAATCTTTTCCATCAAAGTATGGAGGTCTGGTATTGCTTTGTCCTTCAACCAACCCTGTAGGCAGCATACTAGCCATAGATCTTTTACTTAGAAGTAAAGACACTTCTTATAAACAAGTACACAAGCTCTGATACCAATTGTTAGAACTAGTATTAGCACCTAGAGGGGGGTGAATAGGTGTTTATCGCAATTTTAACAATTCAAATCAAATAAGATATGAATAATTTAAAGTCAACGATTGCAGCAAATGAAAGCAAATAACAATATAAAGGATTAAGGATAGAGAATCAAGACTCCAGATTTATAGTGGTTCGGCTTAGATCAAGCCTACGTCCACTCTCCCGCACGGACAGCCCTTCTGGCTGGATTTCACTAAGAATCAATAAGAGTGATTACAATCTCTCGCTCTTGAGTCCACAGTGTAGATTACTCTACTACACTTCCTCAAGATCTACAATATGATCTCTCTTTTGATTACATGTAATGCTCAAAGAATGATATCGCAAAGTAATAGAGGAGATTTCAGACTTTGGAATTCTTCTATCCGCACCCTTCAACAACTAGAGCATCTCTCTTATATACTTCTTCATGCCTTCAATACCGTTGGCACCTTCCAAAGAAGTTCTTCCAATCAACCCGTTGGACAGAATCAATTAGAGAGATCTCGAGCTCTTTAAGGTAAGTGTTGATAGCCCATCAATCCTGCTCGCCCATACAATCAGGATCTCGGTTTCCATAAGTAGATCCTTCCAAATATAAGTTGCGAAGTCGTCAAAGAATCTAAACATATTCCATATAAAACTTAGATCGTTTAGAGCTGAATCCAGTAGAAAGATATCCATCAGACGTTAGAAGAAAGATCGTATAAGATCAGAATAAACGTCGTCCTGGAAACTGTCCTTGTGAGTAGACTTTAAAATATAAGTCTTGAGTCTTGCTAGCTTCAGACTTTAATCTTCAGACTTTGATCTTCAGACTTTGATCTTCAGACTTTGTCAATAGAATCTGTAAGTCTTCAGACTTTGATCTTCAGACTTTGATCTTCAGACTTTGTCAATAGATTCTGTAAGTCTTCAGACTTTGATCTTCAGACTTTGATCTTCAGACTTTGTCAATAGATTATGTAAGTCTTCAGACTAGACTGATAAACTTGTTTTGTCAACTTCAAAATACTTTAAGGGATTTCATCCAACAATATGTACTAACAAATTTATAAATAAATAAAAAATTCATTTTTTTTTTTTGCTAAAAAATTTCACATGGAAACATTTCACATCAAAATGGACTCTTTCTCAAGAGTACTTTCGTTACAATAAACGTGGTGACATATGCCTAAATATTCTTAAAAGTTACAAATATTTTTAAATATTACCTAAACTTATAGGTATTTGATTACATAAACGTGCCATGTTAAAAGTTACATAATCATTTGAAGTACTACCCTCCTCATTTACATAGTCGAAATCCATTGTATATAGCATATGATCCAAATCTACACTTGCAAAATGTGTATCATTTACAATATTTCTTCATATATAATTGCCACTATCATTATTTTCACTTTTTTAATATAGATAATTCAGCATACTTTTTAAAATCTTCCACTTCTTTTTTAATACGCCCAGGCTCGCTCAATTTTTTATCATAATGCGGAATGTGCACAACTTAACACTTCTTTATAATTTGTAGGTGCAAGACCTTATTGAAACTTGGGCAAATGATATCTAACTTCTTTGTATGGCCCAAATAACCATTGAAATTTGGATATTCAACATCTACTATATAGTATTTACTTACACAAAAATACTGCAAATTTAATCAATATATACCATATACATATATTAATGTATAAAAATCATTAATTAACAAACTTGTCAGAGGATAAGAAAATTGTAAATCACGTCTCCCAAATGATAAACAATTGCAGAATGGGCGGTAGCATAGAGTTGCAAATATTCATCTTCATATTTTTCATTGTTTTCCCTTTTAGAAGAATTATTCATAACTACTTAAAGTAACAAAATAGAATTAAAATAAGAGAGGTACCAAATTATCTAGATCATTCATCAAGAAAACACTTATAAACTATCATATATATGCAAACTCCACCCAATAAAGAGAACACCAGATAAAAACAAGTCTCATAATAGAATATAAAAGAAATGAGTGAGTGATAACTTAAAATAGAATATCAATTAGAAACAAGTCTTACAATACAACATAAATATGTCTCGCCAAATAGCATGAATAAATAGTGCAAAAAAGTGTCTTATTGCATCAACGTAGCATATGAAAAAGTTCAAAGAAATAGCTAACATACTAGTGATGACTATGCTTTTTGAACTTATACCTAGTCCATGTGACTTTTTCCTAATTGCCATCCAAGTTCATGAAGATTTGCTTATTATCCTTTTTCTTTTGGCAAAATGATCTAATGCAAAAAAAAATATATATATATATATAACTATGGGTCTTGCTTAATCTCAAGTATGACTCTCCTAAGGATCAAACTTGCTTGCATGATTTGTAACATCGTCCCTACTTTCAATAGTTGAACAAATTCTGTCTATTTGCATTGTTAGCTTAGTAACCGTAGTCAATTTCTTTTGTTTCTTTTAAAAGCTTGTCTCATTGAACTCTGTGTCACTCTTTTATGGCTTTGAGGTTATTTAATAATATTTTCACACATATTACACTCTATATCATTAGTAGATCCTGCACAATCACCGATATAAAGTTGTGTGGTCATAACATCTTTATTAACACGTAAATCTTCTGCAGGGTTTCATCTAATACCTCCAGTAGCAACTGTATCTCTAAACATTTTATCCAACAAAACTTCAAGATCCGGATGTATGCATTTCATTCTAAAAAATTTAATCTTAGGATTTTCCTGTTATAATAAACATGTTTGTGAATTGTATCATAAAAGATGAACTTAAAGAAAAGTAACAAAAGAAGAGAAAAAAACCTAAATTTTCCTTTCACCATTCATCACTTAAATCGATGGTTTTTTAAATTGGATCCCATCCTAATTGAGACATCAGTAATTTTCATAATAATACTTGTGTGACATTCCGAATTTTCTATGTCCAATAATAGAATTTAGGTTATGAAGCTAAGTATTATTTAGCATAGAATTTGGGTTGGCATGTAAAAAATCTTAGTGGGATTATTAAATTTACAAGGTTTAGAAAACGTGGAGGATAATTTCTTGCGATTGTGATCATCCCAAGTCCAATGCGTTAGACTTAAATAGTTAAACTAATAGATGTTGACATATACATTGATGGTGTAGAGTTACGTTAATTAATTTACTACTATCTTAGTTATTGATGGGGATGGACATTATTTGAATTATATGTTTCATGATTACTAAGTTTTAAATTTACTAAATCCAAATTTTCCTAACTTTCGGTATGGCTTGTTAATAATTTTGGTGAATTTGAGATGTCAAGGGCTACATTATTCAATTTATTTTAATCTTAGTTAACTAATACTAATAATGATTCACTTATATTAACGTTGACCCACTCAATTGGCTAAAGGTGAAGAACTTCTTCCTCAACGTGATCACCTTTAAACTACGCTCATTAAGCTACATGTTAACCACTTGTCCCTTTAAAACTTGCATGTTAGGTCACTTGTCTTATTAAGATTAAAACACTTATATGTTTCTTGAAACATAAGGTTTAGCCATGACTACTAAACTTATTAGTGATAAACTCTTCTTTCCACTTGGCCATAAACTAGATGAAACTTTGCTACTTGTAATTTATAATGCACTTGCAACCTTCCTCCTAGTATTTTACACTTCGAGTCATCACTCTTAAATTGGTAAAAAAATCCTAAGCTCATTCTTTACCTTGCATGTATTCTTCTAAATTCAAACTTAAAAAGGAAAATTTTCTCAACATTTGACCCTTAGTTTGAAAAGTAAAGATTCATTCTTTCAGGAGTTACAAGGTGGTTAAAATTTTTGGTTGTTCAAGTTTTGTCAAGGTAAGTGACAACTCCAAACATTAAGATAGCTTAATTTATTTTAGTGCTCTTGACTTGATTGGTTGATGTTTAGTAATATTACTTAAGATAAGTGTGAGCAACTCCCGATACTGGTGTGTTGGGATATTGTATCGGCTTGTATTAATGAGTTCTTTCAAGTTTTAGATGCGTTTGATTGATTTCCTTAAGGTGTGGTTGCATGGTGTATGTGAAAATTAAAAAATTGGGCTTGAAAGTCTTAAGTTCGCCATTTTGGTACTTACCAAGTATGCCCGCATACTTCTCATATTCCCCATATATTCACCTTTTGTTAGCCGCTACTAGTATTCACCTTAGAATTACTAGCTATTGCTCATATTCAGCCGCTAATATTTACCTTATTATTAGTGGTGCTACTCATATTTACCTTATATTCACTTATCGCAACTTATTACCACTTAAATATGATAACAAATTGCTTGTACTCACCTGTTAAGTATCACTACATATTTGCTCATATCTATTTTTTTAGTATGACCACTTACTGCTTATATTCACTTTTCAAGAATAATCACTTACCAAGTATACCCATTTGTTGAGTATATCCACTTGCTATTGGCAAGTGTACCCCCTTATTGAGTATGCCCATTTATTGATTTGCTAAATGTGTTAATGTTGCTTGCATGAGAAATGAAAGGAGGTAAGTATGTCAATATTATGTGATCACTAAATAGGGCAAGGTAATGATATGCATGAAAAGACTTTTGCATTGGATGTTAATTATTAAAATGAATATTGATTTTGTTGCTGATACAAGGAAGATCTTATGATTATAATGTTAGCATATGCACTCTTGCTATGTGATTAAATGAAACTCGGCTCTTCTTGAGTCTCAAATGTCCCTCTCGGCTCTCATCTCTCGCATCAACTCTCGGCCTTTAGTGAGTTTTTTGCATATGCTTTATGTTGTCTTTAGTCTTGTTTGAGTGATTTTGCGCGCCAATAGATTGGCTCAGCTTCTTTGGGGTGATTCCAATTGTTTAGTGAGATGATCATTTGAGGGGGTAAATTTGTGGATGATTTAGGGGGGGGGGGTTGACATGAAATTGGATGCGTGAAGAAGAAGAAGAAAGTGTTAGACTTTTTTTAAGGACATGTTTTTTGTATCTTGTATATTTGAACATGTTGGAGAAAACTCCTATTAGGTTTTGAAGCTGACAAAACTTTTCTAAGTTCTATTCTTATTTCATTCTGAGGAACACGAGACTTCTGTGAAATTCTTTCATAGTCTATCTTACATCAGAAGTCTACCCCATTTTGACGAAGACCTAGACTGAACGCAGGTGAAGAACGAAGATAATCAGACTCGAGATTATTTTTCTTCCTTCAAGGTTTTAGTACGAACATGATATAAATGGCTTTTTGGTTGGATATCTCACTTACCATTTTGGTTATCTTTATTGAAATCAACCACGGAACGGAAAAATCATTTTTGGAAGGCAAGTTTATTTGGAAAGAATCTATTTATGGAAACCAAGATTCTGATTGTATGGGCGATCAGGATTATCAGACTTTCATCTCAATCTTCAAACGGCTCGAGATCTCCTTAAATGATTCCGTCCAATGGGTTGATTGGAAGAATTCTTCTGGATAGTGCCAATGGTTGAAAAGGCATGGAGGAGTATTTAATGAGTTTTTTTCAAGTCATGAGAGTTACGCGTGAAAGGAGAATTTCAAAATCTGAAGCTTCCCAAATCACTTATTCTTCCTCATACAGTGCTCAAACTTGTATTTGAAAAAGAGAGAAACTCTAGAGAGAAAATTTGTGAGAGCAGTAGAATCTCTTCACTAAGAATTCAATGCTATAAGGATGTAACACTCTTTTTTGATTCATAGTGAAAACTAACCAAAAGGCTATCGTTGTGGAAGAGTAGATGTAGGCTTAATCTAAGCCGAACCACTATAAATCTTGTGTTCATTTTCTCTTCTTTGAACTCCTTTACTTTATTTGATGTGATGCTTTTCTGTGTTTCGAAATAATTGTTAAAGTCAGAATTCTTCTTCAAAATCTATTGTTCATCAGACTCAGTTTAAAAGTAAAGTTTTTTATTGTATTTTGCAAAATCTGTTTTCACACCTATTCACCTCCCTCTAAGTGTTTATATTAGCACTTTTAGAACAAAGATAACAAGCATGAGTTGTTGCTCAAGTTCTACTTGATTGAAGAAGAAGAAGAAGAAGAAGATTCTTTTGCTTGTTTCGTAATACAAGTAATGGAGGAAAGCTAGTTCTATAGAGTAAGTTTTGCTTTTCCATTTGAAGCTCCTGACTAGAAGAACTCATTAATCTCCTCCACTCTTCACACCTATGTGTTAGTTCTACAAAGTGAGTTTGGCTTCTCCATTTGAATGTGGGTTCATATTCTCTCAAATTTTGTCAACTGTCAGTGCTTGGTTTTACAATGCTAATGTTCGGTCTGAGGAGAATTCCCTACTGATTAAATTCCTTAAGTTTCCTTTGATGTTGTTACAACATTTACCCGCAACTTATTTGTTGTGCTTGTTTTACCTATGCTTTTAGCTTGAAGGAAAGCTGAATTTGGTGGGTGTTTAGATTTGATGGCTCCAATCTATGTTTTGCTTGATTTAGGTGATCTATTCAAATGTCAATGGAAGTGGACAAATCAAATGATGCTATAAATCCAGTAATGGACTCAGGTGAGATTGTCTGTTGTGGTGACTCCTTTAATTTCCTCTTTCCCTACCTATTCAAAGAGGTTGGAAGCAGAATGAAGTGATGTTGATCAAGGGACTTATAAGATGCTATACTACCGTCTTTAAAGGTTCTTGTGCAGTCACTAAACTTAGATGCATAAAGACTATCTTCGTCAGCCGCGTGTACCAATTACACAAAAATTCGTTAATCTAGGAGTAGTAACAACCAACTCAAGTCTACAAACTATCCAAGAGACGTGGTTTTAATCACCTTCGGCATGTATTATGTGATGTTCAAAACTACTTTTTTTCGTTAGCAACATTTCAAAATCCTTGCTTACTTTCACCAAAAAAAAAAATTCAAAATCCATCTCGAACTAATTAAAAGAAAACCTCTATTCACACTCTTACAAAATGCTAACTTGGAATCTACGCCATGCGAAAATATTCACAGTGGACAAGTCGTTGATGCGCAAATTCCACCATCGTGCTTATTCCAAAGAATCTATTAAACTTTGCATGACTAAATTTCATACTGGGAGACAAACCGGGATGACAAAGTTATCATCCTAGGACAGTCCACCATTGAATGTGAAAGTCCGAAATGTTGGACTTTCAATCACAATGACATTTCTTGCAAGCCAATTCACTTCAGCTCAAGAGCTGCATGCAACTAAACCGCATGCAAGTCCGAAGCACGCCTCGAACAAACATCTCCCGAAACAACCCACTTAGCTCAAAACTCGAGTCCCACTCTTATACAAAAGTTCATAATTTTTATGGACCGGAATAAGTGACTGGTTCCATTGGAACCTAACCGATTGGTCCAGTCCTATTCCCAATCCTAGAAACCGAGAATCGATTCTCCCGAATAAGGAATTGTATCACCCTACCACGACCTCGATTGTCTTGTTCCCCACTGACTTTGAATTGGTAATCATATCTCGAGGCTCCTCATGTATTCAATCTTCATCTAAGACCTTGACAAGATCTTATCAATACTTTTGTCAATTAGTGCTAATCACTTATTGTTGTATATCAACAACTGAAAGAGTGTGAATATCGACGTGTACTAATAATTGTCAACAATGCGTCATGTGCTGGGTGATATCCATGCATAAGTCACATGCTCATCCATGCCGAAGACTTCATCATTTTTTTTGGTGTAAACAGATTTGATAGATCGGATATGGCAATTTGTGTTATACATATATGATTTTTAGAGATTCGTGTATATTGACGTAGAGTCTCAATTCGTATCAGGTTTCTCAATTCCCCCGGTGCGATTACTTCGACGGGAGTCTTGACAAAAACCTCCCCTTCAGCCCGGATTTTCCTGCTTTTTATTTTCTTTTCACTCTCGATCTTTGCTGAAAACGTAATGATGATGACTGTCTGCTAAAATTTCTCGACTTTTTATGATTTTGACTTTGTGGTACTCGCATGCGAAGATCGCAGGGTCAAGGGCCGTGATTTGTTTATTAGTAAGTTTACGATCTAAAACCCATATTTAACCCAAAACCAGCCCGAACCCGTTTCGTATTTGTATATGGCATGGGCCAAACTTTCACCATTGCCTTCACATCCCTGTTCTTAGCCTTGTTGATATTTCAGAATCAGTTGCATTGGTTGTGAGACTTGTGATTTTAGTTCAATTAAGCCCTATCGAGAGGGTTCAACGCCTATAATGTGTTTGATGAAATTCCTAAGTCAGCAGCGTGCTTGGCTGTTGATAGTTTGTTCATAGCATGTGTGCTTGGTTGTTGTTGATGATCGATATGTATTCATAATCCATTGTGGTGTCGTTATTGCTTTATTTTAGTTTGGATTATTTCTTATTCAATCGTGAGAATTCCACGTATCAATCTTGCTATGTCTTTTTTAAGCCATTTTTCTGGGTTTGAAAAGTGGGTTCTTAGATGATGGCTAATATAGGAAGACAATATTGCTTTTTTGACTCTGTCTTGGGTTAATTTGACTCTTCAGTTCAGAGAAGATGACTAGAGCTGAAAAATGAAATTTGTTTCAACTTTGTCATTTGTTTCAACTTTGTCGTTATTGCCCACTAAGTGTTCGTGAAAATTTCTCAAAGGAGTTTGACTTGAGAATTTCAACATGGATAGATTAAAATTACTTCCGTAAATTAGAATATTCATAAATTTTCTCTATTTCAACATTTAGAATATATTTGATACTTAGCACTATCCAAGATATTGGTTAGTTTGGGTCCAAATACTTGATTGTCTTATGCATGCAACCATATTCATATGGAGAGCAATCTATGGCGCAATTTTATTTATTAGTAAGTTTACGGCCCAAAACCCATCTTTATTTAACTCAAAATTGAAGTTCAAACATGTTTTATGATTTATACATGGCTTGAGCTGAACTTTCATCGTCACCTTCATGCTCCTATTTATAACTTGATACCGAAAACTCCCTTACTAACTCAACGAGCCAATCGTTGGAGCTGCTCTTTCTTCAAAGGCAATAATTTAAGGAGAAAAAAATGCTAAAAAGAAAATGAATCTCGGGTTTGGTCGGGTATGGATTGGATATTGGACGAGTCGGGTATAAATAGAGAAATCGACATTGCAATTATATGATAATTTGGATCGAACCATTTATGACCCAATCCAAACCTATCCAACTCACCATTTGACAAACCTACACATACACTGCAAGCAACAGGTAGGGTGGGGTGTAGCTAGCATTAGCCCTATTCCATCCCATAAATCCATCCTGTTTTCGTAGTTTTCATTGTATGTAAAAAAAAAAAAACAAATATAGATATTACAAGCACTTTTAAGAACAATCTCTTCTTCTTACAAGCCTTGCTTTATGGAAGATGCAAGATTGAAAGTTTTATAGGTAAAGCAATGGGAGACAATTGCTTCCCTTGTATTCCGCCGTCAAATTGTTTCGCATCCACAATTTTGTGATATTTAGATTTTGTTTGACTCAATAAAATCTGTTTATTCTTTTTCAAAACCTACCCATGAAGCCGTTTCTTATTATTACTCTATCTTTTTACATAACTATTGTAATAATAATAATGAAAAGTGGCAAATATAATAATAAATGAATGCCACATATAATGCGGTGCTCCGCAAGGATTCGTTGTTCCGAGAAGAGAAAACTACCTCAGCCCCCCTCACGGGGAAGGGGGCATGTTTTTCGTCCCATCATGTGCCCATAATTAGAACTTACGGGATTTGAAAGTATTATTACCGCGATAGCAGGTTTCAAGTGACTGTTACTATTAAATTTTTGACTTTTTTTTTATAAAAAAAATCCTGCGGTTTACATGATGACTCTTCTACAACCCTTGCAAATTATAGGTCTTCACTCACATATCATATTTTTTTCATAAAATTTTCAAACTTTGAATAATATTTTATACTCCAACTGAGAAAATAAAAAGATAATTACTTAGACACGATTTGTGCAATCTAATTATTCAAGTCAAAACATATTTTTGATGTCCACGTCCAATCAACGCGATAATAATAACAAGATTTCTATCCACATAATTTCAAAGACCTCGTTGTAATAATAAGTAAGAGCACGTTTAAATGAGTGTATCAAGTGCAATTTCAATTGCAATAACATGCATGATAGTGGAAACAATAAATATAATCTAGTGTTTGGACTCCCAAAGTAATTTCTATCGTATAAATATAATCTTCAAAAGCAAATTCCATGATCCCTACCCTAATGATACTCCACGTGGGTATAGCAAGCAAAAACATATCATTATTAAAAGGCTTTAAAAGAAAAAAAATAATAATTGAGAGACTAGAGAACAACAGATGACTGATAACCTCAACTGTCGGCTGAGGTAGTTGATGTCGGTCATTATCACTTATCCTTGTCATGTCTGCGAATCCATTTTTCTATTTGCATAATTTGAAAATAAATAAATAATGGACATATATCCAAATTTTCTATCTGCATAATTTGAAAGATCTCATCCTAATAATTAGGAGGAACATGTTGAATTGAATGAGTATCAAGTTACAACTTCAATTGCAATAACATGCATGGACAGTGGATGCAATAAGTGCAATCCGGTGTTTGGAATCTCAAAGCAATCCTCCATTTTTCATCATATAAAACTAATCTTCAAAATCAAATCCCATGATCCCCTAAATGATCCTCCACGTGGACATAGCAAGCAGAAAATATTATTATTAAAAAGCTTTAAAAGAAAAAAAATAATAATAGAAAGACAGAGAACGACGGATGACCATAATGACCCGACCCGGTCACCGGCTGAGGCAGTTGAAACCGGTCATCATCACCGGCGCCCTCCTCGTAGCCGCGAATCTCTGCCCAGACCGACTTCCCGGCCCACTCTTGGTAATCATCACCCTCCACGACACGCGCTCTCACGCCAGCCCCCGAGCATGGGATAATCTTCGCCGTGCGTGCCCTGCATGCCCTCCAAGCGCGAGTCACGCGGGGCCACCCTGCACCCGCGAGGGCAGGCGTGTAAATTCGCCGCGATGCCGTCGGACCGAAGAAGCCGAAGCACTTTGCACCGAAGTAACTGCTGCGCTTTAGGCGTCCCAACAAAAGAAGCACGCACTTTAACGCATAGGGCCGGCGTTCCCTGTGCTCGAGCGCAGCTTGAACCTACTGCGACCGCCACGCGTTGAGCCACCGTTGGGCGGTTCCATCCGGAGGGCCCGCGGCTGAAGCCATCGAGCTGCACCATGGGCGCGGGGCCAGCTTAGGAACGCTCCTTTATTTATGATATTTTTTCCAAAAATCTCAGCGGTTTTTTGCTCCACCAGCTTCACTCTGAGAGAGAGAGAGAGAAGCGGGAGGGGGGTTCGATGCTGCAGCTAGATCGCAGCTTCCTATTTTTGCAAGCACAGCCCTGGCACATTCTCTCTCTCTCTTTCTGTGCCTGTGATTTATGCGCTACCCCGGAACGCACCGCCTAGCATTCCTGATACAAGCCACAACCAAGGATCAAGAAGACACGACGACCCTCGAGCTACATTGGCGATTTCTTTCGTCTCGCGGTTTCGAGCTGTAAGTGTGGTTTATGGGTTGACTTGGTTTTGGTGGGTTGTACTCTGCTGAGCTCCATTCGGTGTCTCCTCGTCTTGTTTAGGCGTTGTTCGGTAATGTTTCTATTCTTCTCAATTTTTATTCTTTTGTTTTTTGAAAAAAAAAAAATTCGTTTGATAACGTCAATTACTTTTTCTATTCTCCGGAATATAAAAGTGGTCGAGAAATATATTTGGAATAGAAAGAAGAAATAGAAAAAAAAAAATTCTTGTTCTTGAGAATAATTTCTAAAAATAAGTTATTTTTTTCTTTTTTTCTTTTCTTCTTCTTTGTTGGCTACCACCTCCTGCCGCCGACTAACTGTTCCTACTGCCACCCGCCGCCGATGACCACTAACATCGCCACCCCTCATCGTCGATGACCACTAACATTGTCGCCCCCCGCTGCTGCAAGTGGTTGGTGGCTGTGAATGGCATCATCAAAGGTCATCAGTGGCAGGGGTCGGCAACTGTCGTTAGCGGCGGCAGTCCGCAACAGTAAGGAAGATTAAGAAAAAAAGTTTAAAAAAAATTCTACATTATTAAAAAAATTATAAATTGTAGCAAACACATTCTTATCATTTTTCCATTCCGAAAATATAAATCTTATATAATTACCAAACACGTTCTTTTATTAAGAAATTTTTTTGAGAAATAGAAATAGAAAAAAACTATTTCTAGAAAGAAATTGTTCATCAGAACAAAAGCATTACTAAATGGACTTTGCTTCTTGTTTCTGAATCACTTCGATGTTAGATGAGAGATCATGGGATAGACTGCATTTGTTGATTGGTCGGGGTGTTTGAATTTGAAATGAGAAGCTGCGTGTGTAAGAGGTGAACTTGTTATGGGTTCAGTTGATATATGGCGCGTTTGGTAATGATTCTGTTCTTGAGAACAGATTCTGATCATAAATGATTCTTTTTTATTCTGTTTTCGAGAATAATTTCTAAGTATTTTAATACATTTGATAACTATCTAAAATTTTTAATTCTGAAATAGAATTGCTGTTTCAAATCAATTTCTTTTAATTTTTAAATAATTTTTTTTCTGTTCTTTTTTTCCTTTTTCTCCAATTCTTCTTCTTTTTGTGGTCGGTCTCGTAAGGGCTGGGCGAGGCCTGTCTGGCCACCGACGAGGCTTGCCCAACCCCACCGAGCCTCGTTGAGGCTGGACGAGGCCCGCTTGGCCACCGATAGGGCTCGGCCTCGTGAGGCTTGCCTCCGGCGAGCTCGTTGGACCTCGCATTGGGTTGGCGAGCCTCTAGCGAGCTCATCGGACCGGTTGCCGGCGACCAGTGGCGGTGGCGGCAGATGGTGGCGGATGGCGGCCGCGGGAAGAAAAGAGAAGAATAAGAGAAAAGGGAAGAAGAAGAGTTGGTTTTTGATTCTTAAATTTGTTCCCAAAACGAGAATCAATTTTTCTTTATTCTTGATTTTGTTTCAAATTTACTTCCGGGAACAAAAATTTTACCAAACACGATTTTGTTCCAAAACTACTCCCAGAAACAAAAAATCAAAATTGGATACTATTTGGATTATTACCAAACAGTCCCATAGTCTAATTGATGGCATGGGGGTAAAAAAAACCGCTGTTTCTGCAAACGAATCAATGATCCTTGAAGGACCCGAGAGATTGCCATTATACGGATTAATTTTACAAGTGTTAGAGAGTCCGGAATGAATTGGTGTCCTTGCCTTGAAGGACCCGACGAGAATCTGCGGTTGCCATCATGGTGAAGGGTGAATATCTAGTATGTTCCCATTTTTTACTGTTGTATTGTCGAGTGTTGTATCATGTGTGGCTGCTCAGTGAAATCGACAAAGTGGTAATGAGCAAAGCTCCTGGTCCGGACTTGGCATTTTTGAAGTGGTCAAGCAGGAGTCAGGAGTGTAGTGCTGACAGTCCTAGTAGGTCCCTGTTTCGCACGCTTATTTAAATTTCTCCACCATTATTCTTCAAGATGAGTAATTTGGTTTGTTCTGGTCGTCCTGTTCCGTGATGAGCAAAAACTTAAGCTATTCCAGCTGGAACTTTTTCCTTAATCAACGCCTGAGGTGTTTTACTTTGGACTGTGCAGGAGCTGAGGTTCAGGTTATTGCTGCATCGGTTCATCTCCTCGCTCGACTATTCGCAGGTCTCCTCGCTCTCACCTCAGAGATCGGAGTCACGTTGCCACCCGATTTAGGAGCTGGATTCACACTGGACTTGGCGGGGATGGAGAGCTTTCTGGGTGGGCTTCACAGATTCCTCCTTTCCCAGAGAGATCAAGAATGCCCATGCTTTTTACTCACCGAAGGTGAGGGTCTCGTCCTAAACACAGCGCAATTACAGCGACATCACTAAGCAATTTACATAGATGGAGTGCACTTCTAATTCAGCTATAGTAGTAAAATATCTTAATCAGCATTACAGCATCACATGAACCCGTCAAGATTTCTAACAAACACGAGAGAGTCGATAATCAAAGTACCAAGTAAGTTTCCAAACTGACTCGTTAAACGCTTAACCAGCACGTGTAACTAAAGCGCCCAGAAAAATCACACGAATCCTCTCTGAAGAAAGGCAAGTCCTCAGGCACCATTAAATCGTACCATCTCATGCAATATACTCTCCCACCCTTTCAATCTGCTCGATCTAACATCGTAACTCAAGACCCTCCTCCATCATCGCGACAAAAACAAGAGCAACTTCAGAACACACTGCTGCACACAGGCCCACACGGCATACACATCCACATCCAGCACTCCATTCGCAAACGAGGTAACTCAAAGATCAAACGATCCTGCTCATCACCTACAAATTCTCTGTACCCTCGCGCAAACTGCACATCCTACGGAAACCCTGACCGAAGCAAGCAAAAGCAAACGATAGCTCGATTTCCACACGCGTTGAACGCGCGCTCGACTCGGTCTAATTCTGGAAAATCATTCACTCACTCACACATACACACAGACAACCCAAACTACCGACTGAGGAACAGAAAACCGTCAAAGCGTCGAACAGGAAAAGGAGAGGGGGAAACCAACCTCCGAGACGAAGAAGAGCTCGCCGCCGCCTCCTGCTTCTCCTCCTTCGGCTTCGCGGCCGATCGCAGCCCCTAGCGGAGCAGCTTCGGCTTCCCTGAAGAAGAAGAATAAGAAGAAGAACAAACTCGCTACCATCACCAACCGACGCAAGGAGAGAGAGGGAAAAAAAAGGGCAAAGAAGGACCGCCGAGAAACGCCGCGATTCGACTTCACCGCCGTCGCGAAAACACGAGACACAGAGAGAGATCACCGGAACCGGCGGACTGTTCCTTGGCGGTCTCTTCCATGTCCGACGTCGTCCTCTCTCCTCGCCGGCGAGCTCCGATCGGATCTTCTCCTTCACTCCGTCGAACGCCCGTGACGTGAGCTCTCCCGCTTTGGCCCACCTGAGGCCAGTCCGCTGCCGACACGTGTGGAATGAGACGGTGTGGGTTTTGACGGCGTGAGGACGGGATTAACGGAGAGATCCTTGAATGGGGCCCAAGTGCCGTTTCAGCCGCGGGCCCAGGGAGAGGAGAAAGCTCCGCGACATTTCGAAATTCGAATTTTTCGAAACGCACGGCCGTTGGGGACTTTTTCTCCTCCGTGGGTCGGTCAGACAGCCGTTGGATTGAACTAGGGCTCGGACTTCTTAGTAAGCTCGCGGTTCTGGGGCCCCCGTTTGAGGGCGTCGGCTTGTCCTAGGCCCATTTCGGCCCGTGATGTCTCCACATGTCGATGGACGGATTACTAGGGGTGAAGCGAGGGGCGCTACGAATCCATGCCCCATGGGACACCATCCTGAATAGTTCAAATTTTCCCTTAAGAGATATACTAGCTATCAGAATGATCCATATACCCATACTTTTAACTTAGAGTTACAGAAGTGGGTCCTTTCTTTCTTAAGAGTATTCCAATTACCCTTTGTTTGATTTTTATCATACATTCTGTCCCTTAACTTCTCGAAATTAATTATTTATGGTTGTTCATTCATCCTTTTTGTTGTTTGCAGGATCATTGTCTTTTTCAATTTCTTCAACAAACAACTTACAAAACATTTAACCACCGCCTGCGGTGGCCCAGTTGGATAAGGCCCCCATGATCCTTTGCATAGAGGAGAGGAGTTTGAATCCCGCTGGCCGCACGGGATCTTAAGTGTGATGTCGGGGTGGTGGGTCCTCCGCTAGCGTCATCCTGGGTTTATCTCACCGGCTGCCGGCTATTCGGGGATTCCCGGGTCACCAAAAAAAAAAAAAAACTTACAAAACATTTCTATATCTTATGAGCTCAAAAATGCATTTTTTTTTTTTATGAAGTTGTCATCTACTAGTAAAGTAATATAAACAAATTGGAGAGACACGAATAAACGAAATTAATCATGAAGGAAAATTCGATTATTTTCTATTGCCAAGAAGCAAAGGTCCGTTAACTTTGGGGGTGCATAACAAACCAAAATTTCTGTTCCAGAAACAATTTTTCTATTCTAGACCTGTTTCTGGAATAAAAATCCGTTTGATAAACTTATTCTGTTTTTCTATTTCTGGAATAGATTTCTATTCCAGAAATAAGTTTGAAATAGAAATCAGAAATAGAAATTTTCTACTTCTTTATTTCTAGAATAGAAATGAGAAATAAAAAATTTTCTCATCGTTTGTCAACCGGTCTTTCATCTATTGCCGTTGACCACTATCCGTCGGTCGCCGCCCGCTCACCAACCCCCGCCGCCGCTGCTGCCGCCACCGCCTGTCACCGCTATCCGCCACCATTCGAAAGGAAGAAATTTTGTGTCGTTATCAAATGAATTTCTATTTTTAAAGTAAAAATTTTGTGTCGTTATCAAACGGTTATTTTTTCTTAGAAACTTTTCTAGAAATAAAAATAGAAAAATCTATTTCCGTTCCAAAAACTATTTTTGGAACAGAATGGTTGTCATGCGCGCCCTCTTTCTGCACAAGATCCCATGAGGTAAATACAACTTTTATTCTCACTAAACTCTTACAGCCTATCAACTTTTGAAACTAAAAAATGAAGTAAAAACGCCAATAAAGCATACAACAAGAATATGACTTTTTTTTCTTGCTTAAATAGAAATCCTGAAGCTCAGGAAATAAGTAATTCAAACAATAGATTAACAAAGTGGAGTTTGCATCTTTGGAGCATGCATTGCATAGTAAGAGCAGAGACTAACAATACAATAACAGAAATGAATTTGCAAAGGCAAGTCCCAAAATCTGAAGTTAACTTGTATTGATGCCCGATGCCTCCGTGAGACAAAGGACAACTCGTGCCAAAGTAATAATCTTACTAATCCAGTATTCAAATTTTCAAAGCAATCACTAAATATCACAACCTGAATTTGGCTGTCGCAAGACAAAACTAGACACGCTTAGTTGATTTTGCAGGAAAAGCTAAAAATTTGATATGGCTATGCTTTCATTCTTCTCATGTCCCATACTAGCATATCCCGATTCAGTCGCCCCTGAAAGGGCTATACAAACCGAAACCTTTATTCCTTTCAGTATTGTCCTTATGCAAGCCAGGGAGAAAGTAGGAACCAATCCAATGGCAAGATTGGGTAAACTTCTGTGTGTGAGAGAGAGAGAGAGAGAGAGAGCCCACAAAGAATGAGCAGTCGAGCGAGGGAAAGGATGGAACATTATAGCTGAGCGAGGAGCAGGCAGAGGCATGTAATGATATGGGAAATAGGATTTTGTTTTTTAAAATGGACAAAATTGGATTTCTAATAAGCTTTTGAGGACAAAAAAGGAAACTGAGCAAATTTTATTGAAGAAAGGTTTCACCGTTATGAAATGTTGAAAGTTCAAGGCAAGTGGGGATCTATCTTGAGCTTTTACCTTTCCTAAGATTAGTATTTAGCCTAAAGTCCCCTTAAAAAAGCTTGTGAAACACACAAATTTCTTCCCAACCCTTGATAAAGCGGAAGCAAATGCAGCCTTAACCCACTTATGACTCATACGCCTCTTCTCCCCCCCTTTCACTCTCTCATGTCTCTTCCTCGAACCAAGCCTTGGACACCTCCAATTTGTGCCTCAGCATCTCTTTCAACGCTTCAATTTGCTTCACCGAGTTGGCATTCTTGGCGTTCTTGGAGCAGATCACGCCCTCCAGCATCAGGATGAGAGAAGCCGTCTCTTGGACAAGCTTGTGCTCGAGGAGCTCGATCATGAGGCGCAACTCGCATTGGCGGAGGTCCTCCATTAGGCGAGGGAGGTCGCATATGTCTGGCAAGCGGGACTGGACCTAGGTGAAGTAGTGCAGGAAGTAAGCATTGAAGGAGCGATCGAATGCCACCTTCTGGGAGGATGTCTGGGGCAGCCCAGCAACAACGGCTTTGGCTAATTTAGTCATGGTAGAAAATTGAAGGATTGAAGTTTCCATTACCCTCGTGCGCAGCACAAGCTCACAATTCCACTCTATGATTATGTTATGCCGGAATTACTTCTGCAAGAAAATATCTTTTACAAAAAATCATTCTTTGACTTTTAATTAAAAAAAAAAGATTTTGTAACAATTCTGGATAGGAAATATCCAGACAAATAAGGAAATCAACTACTTTACTTCGAACAAAACTATACAAAGGCAACCATGCCAAAATTCAATCGATGATAAGGCTTGAAAAGTATAGCTATTACAAACGAACCAAATGTAAAGAAACCTGTTGAAATTTAATCGATAATAAAGCTTGAGAACACCAATATAAAGATACACTCCAAAATTAAATTGACAACATGGATACTAAGAAACACGGCGAAATTTAATTGACAACGCAAGTTTGAAAAATAAAAATGCAATGCAATAAAGTAAAAATAACTAAAAGATAGAAAACTTGTTTGATTTGTGGGGGGCTCTTTAATAGATGAGTCGTGGTATTTATAATGGTAGTGCCATAACTAGGGGTGTTAACAGTTCGGTAAAACCAAACCGAACCGAACCTTTAGGAAGAACTACTGAACCAAATTGAATGAGACCCAAACCGCATATGAACCGAACTGAAATTTTGGTTCGGTTCGATTCGGTTTTTCGATTTTTAGATTTCAATTTTCGATTTTCGATTTTTGCATTTGTTTTTTGTGGGTTTTTTTTTTCTTTTTTCTGTTGTAGATTGTAAGAGTATTTTCCCAAGCCCCATTTGATTCAGATTTTCAATTTTGGAATTTCACTTTTGTTTTCTTTTTTGTTTTTTTGGTCGAATATTATAAGAGTAATTTTCCCAGGCCCCGATTCGGTGCTTTGGTTCGATTCTATTCGAATTTTTTATTCTCGCTTTTTTTGGTCGTATATTTTCGGATCGGTCCAACTCCACTTTAATTAACACCTTGCAAGATCACATTTTTCTAAAAGGTTCACATCTTAAGACGATTATTGCAATTTGGAAGTGCTTTCAAATTTGTGTAAACATACCGGCAATAATAAAATATGAGCCCATTCAAAACTTATTGCGCTAAGGAAAACAAAAAGAGAGGCATAACCTCAAAAAAAAAAAAAAAAACCAATGGCTTTACCCTAACCATGAGTACCAAATAAAAATTAACCTACAAAAAGAGTGGGAGAAATTCCATTCCTACAGATCATATGAAATGACCCATAACTTCAATAGGTCTAAGTACATATCCCAAACAGACATAGCTTAGAGAAAATTTTCTGAGCCACAGTTATGGCCCATAACTGTTATTTAGCATTTTCCAATAGTTGTATCCATGTTCTTCCATCTCCAAGGATTTTGCATTCATATTCTCGTGATGCCATGATCATATTGTTGGACGGTTGCTCCTCCAAAAATGCATTCCAGTGTTCCACAACCTCAATTACCTTGTTCTCCAGTGACTTTGAACTGATAACCACATCTCGAGGCTCATGTATTCAATCTTCTTCTAACATCTTGACAACTTATGAAGCTCATCAATACTCTCGTATCATTGTTAATCACTTGTCCTCGTATATCAACAACTGATTGAGGGTGAATATTGGTGTGTTAATATTGATGTGGATCTTAATAATTGTCAACAATGCATCATGTGCATGATAATATCCATGCATTAGCCACGTGTTCATCCATGTTGACGACTTCGTAGATTCAATGGATCGGATATGGCATTTTCTATTATTAAGATATGATTTTCAGGGATTCATGAACAATGACGTTGAGTCTCAATTTGTTTTAGGCTTCGAGAGGAGTCTTGACTAAAGTCTCCCCTTCTGCCGGGATTTTACAGCGTTTGGTGTGCTTTTTACTCTCAATCTTTGCTGAAGATATGGTCATAATGACTGTCTGCTGGATTTTCTCTGCTGTGTCCTTTTTGTTCCTTACGTGTTTTCACACTGGTAATTTCCTTCGTTCACACACGCATGAATAACGTGTTGAAAGCGGCCTCAAGTCTACCATTTGGGTCAACCGGAAGGAAGGAGCGGCAAGGACTTAGGACTCGTGTAGCGGACCGCGTCCAAAATTTTTTATAGGAATTCCCCGCTTAAAATTCGCCTTGGAAAATATAGGATTGGATTGGGTTGTCTAAGAGATCGGTTCACTGGAATTCATAATTTTATTAAAAAGGATCTACAATATTGAACACGAAGAATGCAATAGAGATTAAGGATACGGCATTACAAATGTATTTCTATCACGAGTCAAGTTGTTGGCAGATTTGACTGCTAATATTTTCACGATAATATGAATGAGGTATTTGAGCGAAAAATTTAAGTGTCGATAATAATTTTCCTTAAATATTAGTAAGTTAATATTTCTTTTTAAATCATCCCTTGGGTGAAATTTTGTTGTTCTTTTTTATCAACTAGCCAGACTACATATGAAACCGGTCTTGTGAATTGTTAGACTAGATCGTAGAATTTCCTTAAATACTAACATTGCAATCTGACTTGTTTTGTTCAAATTTGGAAACGAAAAAGCCTTTTTCTTATTGGCAAAAGTGATTAGTATAGGTAAATTTTTAAATTTGACACAAGATTTATGGACTGTAAATAAGCAACACAATTTAACTCGTTCCTAGAGGGAAAAAAGAGCAATGCTAGACATAAGAAAAATGGATATGTATATAATTATATTATGTGTGTAATTGTGGTTATATATTAAGATGGATGGAGTATGAAGAGGAAAATAGTGTGGTGGCTTTTTTAGGCAAGTTTTGTCTTCAATTTTTTTTCTTTGTAAAGTCGAGAGTTTTGCAATTAAGTGATTCATGTTTTAATGTTTTCTTTATTCGAATAACCACATTTTTATTTCTTTATTTTATGTGGAGCCACGTGGCGACGCGTGTTGCATCCTGATTGGGCAGGCGCACGGTGACGTGGAGCGCCCGGCGCACCCAATATTTTCTCCGAAATTGGCTAAAAGGCGAACGTGTTTTCTTGAGTAGGGCCCAGCACACCTTTTGATGACTGACATGGGAGATAATTAGACTGCACGCTTGATACTCCTCTGGATCCATGCTTAAATGTGCAGGGTTGCTTGAGACTCTCCTTCCGAGGCGTGTTCTCCCGCTTAGAGAGTCCGGCAATTCTCCTCCTCTTTTGAATAAGCATTATTTAATTTCCCTTTATTAATTTCCTCTGTGTAGATCTAGTGGATCTCTCTCTGCTTGTGCTTTTTTTCCTGGTGAAATAAGGAGGACGATCTCTGTACTTTGGGCATACGCAACTCATATGGTTTGGCACCGTTGGGAGGACTCAAGGATTTTGTATCAGTGTCAAGTCTATCTAGTCAACTAATCATTAACATAACTTAATATTCGTGATTCAAGGATTTTGTATCGGTTCAAGATAGTAAATTTATTTTATTTGTGTGGAACTCTTTGGTAGATGAGGTGATGATATTTATAGTAATAGTACCATAACTGTTTTTGAGCAGTTTCCTATACATGTTCTTATGTTCTTCCATCTTCTTGAATTATGTGCCCATATTCTCGTAACACCACAATCCTATTCTCAACCAGTTATCCCACGACCTCAATTGCCTTGTTCCCAAGTGACTTTGAACTAGTAACCATATCTCAAGCCTCCTCATGTATTCAGTCATCTTCTAACACCTTAACAACTAACTAATCTTATCGATACTATTGTCGGTCAGCATTAATCACTTGTCATCGTATACCGAAAACTGATCAAATGTAAATATCAATGTGTACTAATATCTCTATCGCCGTTAATAACTGTCAACATCACGCGCTTGGTGATATCCAAGCATTAGTCACATGCTCATCCATTCCGAAGACTTGGTATTTTTTTTAGTCAGAATTCGTAGTAGGTTTCTTAACCAAGCGGTGTGAATGCTTCGACGGGCGTTTGCTTTTTCGCTCTCAATCTTGCCGAAGATATGGTCATTATTAGCGGGTTGCTGGATTTCCAATGTCGTGTCCTTTTTTACGCCTTTTGACGCCACTTTCGGCTCCCTTTTCGTTCCCTGGGTGTCTTTTTTTTGTTTTTTTGGTCGGTGTTCCCTGGGTGTCTTCACTCTGCTAATTTCCTCACGCGTGAATGTCGTATTGAAAGTGGCCCCAACTGGTATTTAGGTGTTCTTATTTCTAGTTTCATTACTAGTTTAGTATTCATTTCTAATCCCGTTCTTATCACAATGGAATTTGTCATTCTATATATTTAGATCAGTAAATTCACATTTATTAACTCAATCCACGTTTATTTTTGCACACCGCTCATGGGGGGATCTTCTCCTGGGGGTATAATGACAAGGCCATATGTATTCTCTACCCGACTAATATAAGATTTTGCTTACCGAACTTTAATCATTTCATTATTGTCATACATTTTATTTTTATTTTTCGTTTTGATCACTTGGATTTGGATTTGGATATGTTTATGGCTTGTTATGTTGAGTTCGATTGTGCGTGAACACGTAAATGAACATGTTTAGAAAATAAAAGTGGAAAGATAGCATGATTCACGGTCCGATAAACAATGTGAATTTAGGTCTCAAAAGGGCATTAACTAGATTATTAACATAATGAAGTCTCCAGGATCTCTATTTTGTGGAAGTATGACCTCCCACACTTTATTTGGCTCTTAACTGGCTTTCAAAAAGGTTAGTGGCGACTCCTAAAGTTAAAAAAACAATTTTTTTATCGCTAATCGAGGAAACTAAGTTGTGATTGTAAGGGATTGGGAGAACCCGTGCCAAGCAAACCTCCTCATGGTTCACCTTGAGAGGGTCGCGGCAACGTTGTTTCTCTTCCATTTGTTAACGACGCGTATGTTTGTAATTCGGGCAGCCATGTAAATTCACACGATGCCATCGGACCAAAGGAGCCGAGCACTTCGCACTGAAGTAACTGCAGCGGTTAGGGGGTCCAACAAAAAGCACACACCTTGAAGCACCGGCTATCGTTTCCTGCGCTCGAGTCTAGATTAGATCCGTTTCAACCGCCACACGTTGAGCGCGAGGCTATCTTAGGACCGCTCCTTTATTTATGATTTTTTTTTTCAAAAACATCTGTGGTTTTTTGCTCCACCAGCTTCGCCGAGACGTACACAGAGAGAGTTAAAGATATTACGAATGGACTAAACGCAAATAAATCCTGTCGAAATTTAATCGACGACTCATCTGAAAATGATAAGATAAAAATAAACGTCAAAATTTTTATGAAAGCTACAACTAAGAAACACGCTGCAATTTGATCAATGACACGAATTTAGAAAATAAGAATGCAATGTATTTTCATTATTTGTGCGGGGCTTTTCATTAGATGAGTGATGGTATTTATAGTAATAGTGCCATAACTATTTTTTTTTAGCAGTTTCTAGTAGTTATATCAATGTTATTTCATCTCCATGGATTATGTGTCCATATTCTCATGACACCAAGATCCTATTGCCGGACAATTGTTCCTCCAAAAATGCATGCCAGTTTGTTCCATGACCTTGATTGAATTCGAACCGATAAACGTATCTCAAGGGTCCTCATGTGTTCAGTCTTCTTCTAACACCTTAACGGGATCTTATCAATACTCCTGTCAATCGTTGTTAATAAGTTATTGTCATACATCGACAATCGATCGATGGTGAATATCAACATACACTAATATTGATATCGATCTTAATAATTGTCAATAATGCATCGTGTGCATGGTAATGTCCATGCATTAGCCACATGTTTATCCATGCCGACGACTTGGTCATCTTTTGGCATAAATAGATTCAATAGATTGAATATGGCATTTTGGGTTATAAAGATATGATTTTTAGGGATTCGTGTATGTTGACGTTGAGTCTGAAATTGTATTAGGTTTCTCAATTCACACGGTGTGAATGCTTCGACTGGCGTCTTGACTAAAGCCTCCCCTTTCGACGAGGTTACCACGAGTGTGCGCTGGATTTTCTCTGCTGTGTCCTTTTGGACCGAGTGGCCCTCTATTTTGCAGAATTTCTCAGTACACTTTCGTTCCTTGCGTGTTTTCACACAGCTATTTTCCTACGTTCACACATGCATTAATGTCGTGTTGAGAGTGGCCCCAAGTCGACCATTTCGATCAACCAGAAGAAGGAAGGAGCGGCAAGGACTTGGAACTCGGACAGCAGACTGCGTCCAAAGACTTTTATAGGAATTCCCCGCTTAAATTAGCCTTGGAAAATTCAGGGTCGGATCAGGTCATGTAACAGATCGGTTCACAAGAATTCGTAATTTTATTAGAAAGGATCTACAATATTAAAGGTGAAAGAATGCAATAGAGATTGAGGATGCATCATTATAAATGTATTTTTATCAGGATCGAAATTATTGGCGGATTTGATCACATTAGGAAAAAAATTAGGTATTAATAATAATCTTCCTTAAAATTAGTAAATTAGTACTTCTTTTTAAATCATTCCTTGGGTAATTTTTTTTCGTTTTTTTAAAAACGATCGAAACTGGATATGTAACTAGTCTCGTGAATTGCTAGACTGGACTGTAGAATTTCCTTAGACATTGATAGTGGAATCCAACTTGTTTTATTCGGACTCGAAAACGAAAAAGCCTTTTCTTATGACCAGAAGTCATTAGTGTAGGTCAAGTTCTAAATTTGAGACAAGATTTATAGATAGTATATAAGCAGCATTACTTCTGAGGTTTTCTTAATCATTAAAATGTAACTCATTCGTGGAGGGAAAAAAGAGCAATGCTAGACATAAGAAAAATGGATATATAATTACGTTATATTAAGATGGATGGAGTATGAAGAGGAAAACAGTGTTGTAGCTTTTTTAGGTAAGTTTTGTTTTAAATTTTTCATTTTCTTTGCAAAGTCCGTAGAGTTTCGTAATTAAGTGAATCATATTTTAACGTTTTTTTTATTTGAATATCCATATTTTAATGTTCAATAATAGCTTTCCACCGCATGTGGTACACCACTTTTTTAAAATCTTTATGTAATTTGTACTATTTCCGGTGGGGAAAAACAAGATGAGTGGGCTCGATAGTTATTGGCTGCACAGTAGCTTCCTTACAGCCAAAGCTGAAATTGGCTCAAAGGGGAATGCGTTTTTTGGAGCAAGACCGTCCACTCCTTCTGTTGACAAAGATGTGGGAGACCATTATCCTACATTCTTGATGCTCCTCTAGATCCATGCTTATTGTGTGAGGGCTGCTTGAAATTCTCCTTCCAAGGCGTGTTCTCCTGCTTAGATAATCCTAAAGTTTTCCTCTCTCTCTCTCTCTCTTTTTCAGTAAGTATAATCTAATTTTCCTTTGTTAATTTCCTTTGTGTATATCTAGTGTATCTCTCTCTACCTTCACTTTTGTTCATGGTGAAATAAGGAGGAAGATCTCTGTACTTTGGGCATACACGACTTAGGTGGTTTGGCTCTATTAGGAAGATTCAAGGATTTTGCATCGATATCAAGTCTATCTGATTAGCTAACTGTTAACATAACTTTGAATTCCTTTATGTTTCTATATGCATCTTGTTTTATCGATCTTGTTTGTTTTTTAACTGTCCCGTGCTTTTGTTTGGCCTTTTTTCTCTGTTTTTCATGTCATGTGCTCTTTGAAGGTAATAGGCAAAAGAATGCCCAGGGAGTTAGATCGATTTCGTGGCTACGTGGAATATGTGGAGAACAACAAGTGGAAGTGCCGATTTTGCGGCAACAAGTATAGTGGAAGTGCTACAAGGATCCGCGCGCACCTCGCTGGAATTCCACGATATGGTATTAAAGTTTGTGAGAAAGTTGATCATCATGTGAGAGCAGAAGCCTTGCAGAAAATTGAAGGTAAAGGCAGTGCGTTGGATATAAGCACGGGAGGCGCATCGGGCGAAGGACTGGAAAGAATAGTTTTTGGCACAGGTCAAATTGTATTCCAAAGTGACAACGCATCGAATCCCAATGACACGCAGAACTCGAATCAACCTGGGTGTGCGCCACCGCAACCATCTTGCTATTGGCCGACCGGAATTGGTACTGCTTCAGCAGGGCCTCGGGATCAAGTTTCTCTGCCTCCTGGTGATATGCCTCTGGATAATCTAGATACCTCCCAGCAACCGGATCTATCGAATCATAGATTGGATGCAGCACGCGGTAATGAAATTGCTTCCTCTCTCCAGCAACTTCCGATGGACTCGTCGGCTTCACTTTCCCTTGATTTTACTGAGCTAGCAGCGCTTCTTGAGCTACCAACTCTTCTTGAGCCAGAGAGGGAACAACAAAATGCAAGAGGGCTATCATCATTCCCAAATGATCATGTCCTCGGCAACAGTAGGTCAGGTGGGCTGCAGGAGTTCATTGGAGGTGATGTTTTACCCACTCCTCTACTCATTAACATAGCTACGAGTCTACGACCAGCATTCCCCAATTTTCAAATGAACAATATCTAAGCTTTGACGAACAATTTGCAGATGGAATCACTCCAGATTCACCGCTACATTCAACAGACTGGTCAAATCTTCACCGCTGTCCGCCAAAGAATCTTCTTGAATCTCGTGATGTAGATGTAAACACTTCTGCGGAAATACAAACGAATGAACTGCATAATCCAACGGGGGGATCGTCATTACAAATTGATTCATTTCTTGATGTGGACGGTGCAAATCGTTTGCAGGATTGTGGTCAACCCTATGTAGAGGGAGTGGTTCCTGTATGCAACAACACAAGTCCGACCGACACTGTCCAGCATCCTGGTCAGCTCTCACCGAAGTGTGACAAGGAAGATGGGAATGATAATTGTCGGTTTCCTTCTCAAACTCCAATGGACATAGATCCCTCAATTGCATCACAGCATACAAGTGACTCTCAAAATTTTGAGGCAACAGCGATTGATTCGCTAGTTCCAGAGGCATCAACAAGTACAGTAGGCCCATCATCATCCCACGGTGTGTCTAAATTAACCTACGTTGCTATTATGGTTCCGTTAGATCTTTAAATATTCCCAAATTATCTTGTCGAAATTTAAGATATGATGCGTTTTTAAACAAGATATCTATAGCGGTTCCCTAATCAGGAACATGCCAAGCATCATTGCATATTCTACATCTCCAATGTCACTTCCTTTTTATTGCACACTTTCTTTCATCAAAATATTAACTTTGAGATTTTTGCTATAGATATTTTGTGTGATCAAGTTATAGATGTTGTTTTACCTATACCCATGGCCTGATTTGAAAGTCCCATTGTTGATTGATCTTACACTTGAATATTTTATTGCAAGCAGCTTCGGTGCACCCTCAACGTCAAAGTCTTCCACATCAATCCATTAATCTCAAGACAGCGCCTCAGAATCCAACCGTGCCATCATCATCATGGAAAAACCATTTAGTCACATGTCACCCACAAGCTCTAACGGACATGGATCTATGTATGCCATTATCGTCACAAGCTCCAAATAATGCTCCTCCACTTCCTCAGATTCTACCTTGTGGAACAGGCATGATAGGCCCATCATCACTACCGGGTCTCTGGTTATTTACAAAAATTAATCCTTATATATGTTACATTATTATGGGGGCAGCAAGAATGCTATCATGAGACCCTAATTGATGGAATTTTAATTGCAGAATTAGATATACATGAGGGTGTGCAAATGACGAGTCATCTGAACACAGGCAATAACTTTGAAGAGAATAGAGATTTGAAAAGAAGACTAGAACTACTCTATAGAAAAGAAGGTGGCATAAGGGATGAGTTAGAATTTGCTGCATCTCTATCCCTAAAGAAGCCGAGAATGGAAGTTGTGAATTGGCTGGCGAATGTGGAGAAGCTTAGAAATGATTGTCCTGAAGCAGCAAGCGAGGATTGTTTGCCACTGCATCAACAGGTATTTATACTGATGGATGAAGCAGAAGACCTGATGAGACAAGACAAAGGACTATTTGAAGCGACAGAGACCAAAGTCAGTAAATTGTTAGAAGAAAAGATGGTGGGAGAGGCATTTCAGAGAAATACTACAAAGATTTTGGAGTTCCTAGTAGGGAATCAAATATCCCGACTAGGCATTTATGGAATGGGGGGTGTTGGTAAAACGACTATTATGGTGCACATACATAATAGACTCCTCGAAGAAGCAACTTATGACAACGTGTTATGGATCACTGTGTCACAGGATTTCAACACACAAAGGTTGCAAGATGCCATTGCGAAGGAACTAAGTTTGGGCATACAACAAGAAAAGGATGTGAGGAGACGAGCAGCAATGTTGTGTGATTTCTTAATGAAAAAGGGCAAATCTATAGTAATCCTGGATGATGTGTGGGAATGCTTTGATCTTAAAGAGGTGGGAATCCCAGATGGAATGAAGTTGGTCTTAACCACTCGATCCTTCGAGGTATGCCGCCAGATGCAATGTCAAGAGATGATAAAAATAGAACCTCTATCGCATACAGAAGCTGAGAGTTTATTTTTGGAGGAGCTTGGATCCGAAGTGGCCCTTGATTTGGAAACTAGAACGGCTGTAAAGTCCATTGTTCAAGAATGTGCGGGGTTGCCACTTGCAGTCATCGCAATGGCAAGAAGCATGCGAGGAGTAACCGATGTGTATGAATGGAATGATTGCTTGGAGAAATTGAGAGAATCAGATATGGGGCAGACGGATATGGAAAAGGTGGTCTTAAAGAAACTAGAATTCAGTTACAATCGCCTCGGTAATCATGAAATCCAACAGTGTTTCCTATCTTGTGCACTTTATCCAGAAGATGAACGGATTGATAAGTTCGAGTTGATAGAATTCTTTATTGACCAAGGATTGATTGGTCGATTGAATACGAGGGAGAAACAATATGTTAGAGGCCTCACCATACTAAACAAACTGGCGAATGTTTGCCTATTGGAAGTTCATGGGAGCACGATGAAGATGCACGATTTGATTAGAGACATGGCATTGCACATCATGAGTGAGATTTCGATTGTGAAAGCAGGAAAGAGGTTGAGGACGATACCATCTGAGGAATATTGGACAGATGCTTTGGAGAAAGTTTCTCTGATGGAGAATGAAATTAGAGAATTTCCTTTGAACATGTCACCAAGCTGTCCTAAACTATCGACTTTTCTGTTGAATAGAAGCCCGTTGCATGATGTGGTCATCCCTGATTCTTTCTTCAAACAATTATGGGGGCTAAAGGTTCTAAACCTGAGTGGATGTAAATTAAGAGAACTTCCAGATTCCATTTCAGACTTGGTAAATTTGAGAGCACTATTGCTCACATATTGTTGGGAATTGCGTCGTATTCCTTATTTAGGGAAGCTCAGATCTTTGAGAAAGTTGGACATTTTTTGCTGTGCTAGGGTTGAAGCACTCGAAGGTTTAGAAATGTTGGTGAACTTGAGATTCCTTGACCTGTCTCATACATGCATAAAGAGATTACCGAAAGGAACATTGGGGAATTTGCTAAACTTGCAATATCTTAAAGTTGAGGTGGTAAGTGGAGAAGACATCACAAAATTGGGGGCATTGGAGACACTCGAATGCTCCTTCGAAGATGTAGATGATTTCGGCAAGTTTGTGTGGGCGGTCAGTAAGCAGAGGGATAACCCTCGCCATTACGAGCTCAACGTGCGTCCAGAACGATCGAAGATTGATGCGATATTTAGTGAAGAAGCTCGATTTGGGAATTGTGAGAGGAGTGTCCACATTGAGACGAGGAGTCATGCTATTGTGAGCGTAGGAGGGGAAAGTAGTGGAGGTGGCATTTGTATTTTGATTCCCCAAGATGTGAGGAAATTGATAGCGAGCAATTGCGACGGTACAACGAATTTGTCTGACGTGGGTCCGCTTGAAAACCTTGAGGAGCTAAAAATATTCAAATGGAAAAACTTGCGGGGGCTTTGTGGAGGACAAGATGAAGAAACAATCGACATCCACGACTCCCTTGGCCCAACCCCTGCCCCTCTCATCTTCCCAAGCCTTAGAGAGCTGAGTATCTCGAAATGTCCGAAACTAAAGTATCTCTTTGGGCATGGGCCTACATTCTGCCTTCCGCATCTTCAAAAGATTGAAATACATGGATGTGAGGAAATGGTGGGGATAACAGCAGTTACATCACCATCACTGCATCTGCCCCCAGCCTTCCCTAGTGTAGAAGTTATTTCTGTTATTGAGTGTCATAAAATGAAGAGAGTGGTGGAATCTGATTGGTTGCCTCACTTTTGTAACCTGAGAACAATAGGAGTAGTCCTTTGTGAGAACATGGAGGAGATAATCGGAGGTCCTCCCTCATACATGCCAGTTGAAGAGATTTCTCTAAAAGAGCTTTTGATGGTAGTTTGCCATAATGTGAGAAAGCTGTTTCCGCATGAGTTGCTGATCCATCTTCAAAATCTTCAATGTATCCAAGTCATTGACTGCAAAGGAATGGTGGAGATGATAAGCAGAGCGAGACAAGGCCAAGAAGGAAGCATAACGACTCCTAAAAACAATACCCCTTCATCCTCCCAGTCTTCAATTTCTCTCCCAAAGCTGAATTGCTTGCGGCTAATCAATCTACCCCAGTTGAAGAGCATATGTGAAGTCCCAATAACTTGCGATTCCATAAAAAATTTGAAGGTGGTCAAATGCCCGGAACTGAACAAGATTCTTTTGCAACTGCAATTACGTGATACTGAGAACCTTCCGTATATTAAGGTGGAAGGTGAGGAAAAGTGGAAGACGTTGATATGGGATCATCCCAATGCTCAGGCTATTCTTCGATCTCATCTCATTTTCCGTGGCAGTCTCTGTATTCTAGAAAGCCGCAATTCATGTGAGTTATCAATATAATTTCCTTCATTCCCAATAGAAATCGAAAAATGTAGAAGGAATTATCATTTGGATTGCTATATGTTTCGTACATGTACATAAGCCTACTAACAATACAAAAAACATAAAATAGGAAAAAATATACAAAATAACGTTTTCTTATTTCACTGCCCAGATATCTAATCTTATGGATTGATTGACTCAATTAGTCTGTAATCAGAATTAGAATCAGAATCATATCATTTCGTATGTCCAACAATTCCTTAAAAACCGTTACGAAGATGTAGCCCTTCTTTTTATAGTCATGCAGCTATAGAAGACTAGGATTAGAACTCGAGTCGTGCAGCTCTAACTCTGGCTTTTGCAGACGGGTGGGAAAGTGAAGGTGATATGTGGGAAAGTGAAGGCGAATCCTCCAATGCTGATTTCGAAGAAGTCTGATGAAAGGCCTTCGGCTGCTATTTTAATTACTCGAGCATGCTTTCCTGCAAACTCAAGTTTTTATTTGAATTACTTTCTTCATATGCCGTACTGGCGGAGGAGCTCGGAGATATCTAGGGGGTGGGGCTGGACCTCGGCGAAGGAGTGCGGGAGTAGGTGCTGAAGGAGCAGCTGAATGCCGCCTTCTGGGAGGAGATCTTGGGCAGCTTGGCACGGCAGCGACTTCGGCGAATTTAGTCATCGTAGAAAATTGAAGGATCGAAGTCTGCTTTGCCTTCACAAGCATCGTGAGCTTACAACTCCGATTCATAATTCAATAGATTGGATATGGCATTTTGTGTTATATGGATATGATTTTCAGAGATTCATGTGTATTGACTTTGAGTGCTGAGTTCATATGCGGTTTCTTAATTCTATGTCTGTGCTCCTTGAGCAAGCTTCACGTTTGCATTTCATAAAAAACGTTTAGGGACCAAATTTGCCAATAATGGTTTTTTCCTCTGTCCTCCCCTGTTCACGGGATATTTTGTTGAACGAAAAGAAGAGAACGTCACCGAGTGCAGACTGCTCTCCGGACCAGTCCCTGAAGCACCATCGCATCGTCGTCTCGCGCTCACCTCACCTCATAGACTTCGACAACAACCACTAGGCTATAAGTCGAGCAAGCATTTTCTTCTTCTTTCGATTCTGCTCGGTTCCATCACTTTCCCGTCCGTTTTTACTTTACAGAGCAAATGATCCTCGCCGAATCCTCTTCACAAGCAAATGAGTTTCTCTCGATAGATTCAGCTTCGCCTACTCTTCGAAAACCAGGTTGTTTCTCTCCAAATGAGCTTCAAAAACTGTTTCGATTCATTCCAGAATTATCTATCGGTTTCGGCTTTGTTTCGTTTCCGAGCGGTCACTGAATTGCGGAGCCAAATGCCGAGACTATGCCGAACCGTCGCTGAGTAACCGTTGCGCCCGCCCTCTCCTTACAATCATTTTGTTTCCCTCCAACTGAGTCCTACAGTTAATTTTACGTTCAGTTTTTCTACCTTGCTTTGTTTCTATATTCCTGGTATTGCATGTTTCTTCCAGGCGAGTCGTAGGCGAACTGATTTGACGTGCTACGCCTGTTGAAACTGAGCTCCATCGCCCCTCGTGCTTTCGCACCGCCGTCGATCACCGGATGGAGTTGCTGATTATAACAGCCCGCCCGGCCGTTTCACCATCACCAGCGACAGTAACCAAAATTGAGCCGTCGCCGGCATCGCTCGCTCCAACAAAACCGGGGTCGTCTCCTTTCTTATTCTCTAGAGCTGTTTTGCTTTCTACACTTGTTTCCTGCCTTCGCTTTGTTTTTTTATCTGATCTTGTTGTCGTGCATTGGATTGTCGCATCGAGCGATCGACCAGTCATCGCATCATGAGTTAGTGGAGGTGAGCACAAAAGACAAACGATTTATTAACTCAAGAAGATAAAAATATAGGTAAGATTAAAAAACGATTAGATAGTATTTAGGTGTTTTATTTCTAGTTTCGTTACTAGTTCAATATTCATCACTAGCCTCGTTCTTATCACAATGGAATTTTGTCTTCTATATAAACTATTTTAGGAATACAATTTTAAAAATTGTCCATTAAAAATAAGCTCGGAAGTATTTTAGTAATATAATATTTAAAAAAAACATAAGAATAAGTTTTTCTAAATTTGGTTAAATATGAAAATATTTTATTAATATGGGTTGGGTCGGGTATGGGTCAGAAAATTTACATTATGCATAAATAGGTCGTAAATGGGTTAATGGGTCAATTTGGGTCGGACCAATAATGACCCGACCCAAACCTGACCCAACCCACCCGTTTAACGGCTCTACCCGCAACTTATTTGTTGTGCTTGTTTTACCTATGCTTTTAGCTTGAAGAAAAGCTGAATTTGGTGGGTGTTTAGATTTGATGGCTCCAATCTATGTTTTGCTTGATTTAGGTAATCTATTCAAATGTCAATGGAAGTGGACAAATCAAATGAAGCTATAAATCCAGTAATTGACTCACACGAGATTGTCCGTTGTGGCGACTCCTTTAGTTTCCTCTTTCCCTACCTATTCAAAGAGGCTGGAAGCAGAATGAAGTGATGTTGATCAAGGGACTTATAAGATGCTATACCACGGTCATTAAAGGTTCTTGCGCAGTCACTAAACTTAGATGCATAAAGACTATCTTCGTTAGCCCCGCGTATCAATGACACAAAAATTTGTTAATCTAGGAGTAGTAACAGCCAACTCAACTCTACAAACTATCCAAGAGACGTGGTTTTAATCACCTTCAGCATGTATTATGTGATGTTCAAAACTACTTTTTTTGGTTAGCAACATTTCTAAATCCATCCCGAACTAATTAAAAGAAAACCTCTATTCCGACTATTACAAAATGCTAACTTGGAATCTACGCCATGTGAAAATATTCACGGTGGACAAGTTGTTGATGCGCAAATTCCACCATTATGCTTATTCCAAAGAATCTATTAAACTTCTCATGACTAAATTTCATAATGGGAGACAAACCGGGATGACAAAGTTATCATCTTAGGACAATCCACCAATGAATGTGAAAGTCTGAACTGTTGGACTTTCAATCACAACGACATTTCTTGCAAGCCAATTCACTTTAGCTCAAGAGCTGCATACAACTAAACCGCATGCAAGTCTAAAGCACGCCTCGAACAAACATCTCCTGAAACGACCCACTTAGCTCAAAAACTCGAGTCCCACTCCTATACAAAAGTTTATACTTCTTATGGACCAGAAAAAGTGACTAGTTCCGTTGTAACCTAACCGATTGGTCTAGTCCTATCTCAATCCCAAAAACTGAGAATCAATTCTCCCGAATCAGGAATTGATCACCCCTACCACAACCTCGATTGTCTTGTTCCTCACTGACTTCGAACTCGTAATCATATCTCGAGGCTCCTCATGTATTCAGTCTTCATCTAAGACCTTGACAAGATCTTATCAATACTTTTGTCAATCAGTGCTAATCACTTATCGTTGTATATCAACAACCGATTAAGGGTGATTATCGACGTGTACTAATAATTGTCAACAATGCGTCGATATCCATGCATTAGTCACATGCTCATCCATGCCGAAGACTTCATCACTTTTTTTTGTTGTAAACAGATTCGATTGATCGGATATGGCAATTTATGTTATACAAATATGATTTTTAGAGATTCGTGTATATTGACGTAGAGTCTCAATTCGTATCAGGTTTCTTAATTCCCCCGGTGCGATTACTTCGACGGGAGTCTTGACAAAAGCCTCCCCTTCAGCCCGGATTTTCCTGCTTTTTTTTTTGCTTTTCACTCTCAATCTTTGCTGAAAATGTAATGATATGACTGTCTGCTGAAATTTCTCTGCTGTGTCCTTTTTGACCGAGTTGCTCTACTTTTTGTTTCCTTGCGTGTTTACCCTCTGCTAATTTCCTTCGTTCACACACGCATGATTGACGCGTTGAAAGTGGCCTCAAGTCGACCATTTCGGTCATCTAGAAGGAGGAGGGAGCGGCAAGGACTTAGAAGTCGGAGAGCGGACCGCGTTCAAGGACTTGTATAAGAATTCCGGCTTAAACTCGCCTTGGAAAATTCAGGGTCACATTGTGTAACGGATTGGTTTGCAAGAATTCATAATCTTTTAAGAAAGGAAGTACAATATTGAACGCGAAGGAATACAATAGAGATCGAGAATGCAGCATTATAATTGTATTTTTATCGGGAGTCAAATTATCAGCGGATTAGATAGCTAATTTTCACAACAATGTGAATGAGAATGAAGCCTTTGAACAAAAACTATAGGTGTCGATAATAAGTTTCGTTAAATATTAGTAAGTTAACATATCTTTTTAAATCATTCCTTGGGTGAATTTTTTTTTTCTTTTTTATCAACGATCCAAACTGCATATCAAACCGGTCTTGCAAATTGTTAGATTGGGCCATAGAATTTCCTTATACATTGGCATTGTGATCTGACCTGTTTTGTTTTGATTTGGAAATGAAAAAGCCTTTTCCTTATGTGTATAAGTGATTAGTGCAATTAAAGTTCTAATTTTGAGACAAGATTTATAAATAGTAAATAAGCAGCCCTGATTTTGAGGTTTTCTTAATTAATACAATGTAATGTAACCCATTCTTAGGGGGGAAAAAGATCAATTCTAGATATAAGAAAACTGGATATTTATGCGTGTATTAAGATGGATGGAGCATACCGACCCAAAAAAAAAAAGAAGATGGATGGAGCATGAAGAGGAAAATAGTGCGGTAGCCTTAATAGATTAGTTTTGTTTTTAATTTTTCATTTTCTTGGCAAAGCATAGGGAGTTTGGTAATTCTCTTTTTTTTTTTTTGTCCATCTTATCTCTAACTCTCATATGACTTTAAGATTTCTAATTTATCTATTTACAAAGTGCGAGAATCAAACCATATACCTCTCATACTGGTGTCCCCACCTCCTAGGTCGCATGCCTAGTGGTGAGTTTGGTAATTAAGTGAATCATTCTTAAACATTTATTTATTTATCAAATAACCATATTTAAATAAGCATTATTTTATTTTCCTCCTCTTTTGAATAAGCATTATTTTATTTTCCCTTCTTAATTTCCTCTATGTAGATCTAGTGGATCTCTCTCTGCTTGTGCTTTTTTTCCTGGTGAAATAAGGAGGAAGATCTCTGTACTTTGGCCATACGCAGCTCAAGTGGTTTGACACCGTTGGGAGGATTCAAGGATTTTGTATCAGTGTCAAGTCTATCTAGTCAACTAATCATTAACATAACTTAATATTCGTGATTCAAGGATTTTGTATCGGTTCGAGATAGTAAATTTATTTGATTTGTGTGGAACTCTTTAGTAGATGAGGTGATGATATTTATAGTAATAGTACCATAACTGTTTTTGAGCAGTTTCCTATACATGTTCTTATGTTCTTCCATCTTCTGGAATTATGTGCCCATGTTCTCATAACACCACGATCCTATTCTCAACCAATTATCCCACGACCTCAATTGCCTTGTTCCCAAGTAACTTTGAACTAGTAACCATATCTCAAGGCTCCTCATGTATTCAGTCATCTTCTAACACCTTAACAACTAACTAATCTTATCAATACTATTGTCGGTCAGCATTAATCACTTGTCATCGTATACCAAAAACTGATCAAATGTAAATATCGATGTGTACTAATATCTCTATCGTCATTAATAACTGTCAACATCACGTGCTTGGTGATATCCAAGCATTAGTCACATGCTCATCCATTCCGAAGACTTGGTATTTTTTTTAGTCAGAATTCGTATTAGGTTTCTTAACCAAGCGGTGTGAATGCTTCGACGGGCGTTTGCTTTTTCGCTCTCAATCTTGCCGAAGATATGGTCATTATTAGCGGGTTGCTGGATTTCCAATGTCGTGTCCTTTTTTACGCCTTTTGACGCCACTTTCGGCTCCCTTTTCGTTCCCTGGGTGTCTTTTTTTTTTGGTTTTTGGTCGGTGTTCCCTGGGTATCTTCACTCTGCTAATTTACTCACGCGTGAATGTCGTATTGAAAGTGGCCCCAACTGGTATTTAGGTGTTCTTATTTCTAGTTTCATTACTAGTTTAGTATTCATTTCTAATCCCGTTCTTATCACAATGGAATTTGTCATTCTATATATTTAGATCAGTAAATTCACATTTATTAACTCAATCCATGTTTATTTTTACACACCGCTCATGGAGCGATCTTCTCCTGGGGGTATAATGACAAGGCCATATGTATTCTCTGCCCGACTAATATAAGATTTTGCTTACCGAACTTTAATCATTTCATTATTGTCATACTTTCTTTTTTATTTTTTATTTTTTTCGTTTTGATCACTTGGATTTGGATTTGGATATGTTTATGGCTTGTTATGTTGAGTTCGATTGTGCGTGAACACGTAAATGAACATGTTTAGAAAATAAAAGTGGAAAGATAGAATGATTCTCGTGTCCAATAAACAATGTGAGTTTAGGTCTCAAAAGGGCATTAACTAGATTATTAACATAATGAAGTCTCCAGGATCTCTACTTCGTGGAAGTATGACCTCCCACACTTTATTAGGCTCTTAACTGGCCTCCAAAAAGGTTAGTAGCGACTTCTAAAGTTTAAAAAAAAAACATTTTTTTATCGCTAATCGAGGAAACTAAGTTGTGATCGTAAGGGATTGGGAGAACCCTTGAGAGGGTCGCGGCAACGTTGTTTCTCTTCCATTTGTTAATGACGCGTATGTTTGTAATTCGGGCAGCCATGTAAATTCACACGATGCCATCGGACCAAAGGAGCCGAGCACTTCGCACTGAAGTAACTGCAGCGGTTAGGGGGGCCAACGAAAAGCACACACCTTGAAGCATCGGCTATCGTTTCCTGCGCTCGAGTCTAGATTAGATCCGTTGCAACCGCCACACGTTGAGCGCGAGGCTATCTTAGGAGAGCTCCTTTATTTATGATTTTTTTTTTCAAAAACATCTGTAGTTTTTTGCTCCACCAGCTTCGCTGAGACGTACACAGATAGAGTTAAAAGATATTACGAATGGACTAAACGCAAATAAATCCTGTCAAAATTTAATCGACGACTCATTTGAAAATGCTAAGATAAAAATAAACGTCAATTTTTTTATGAAAGCTACAACTAAGAAACACGCTGCAATTTGATCAACGACACGAATTTAGAAAATAAGAATGCAATGTATTTTCATTATTTGTGCGGGGCTTTTCATTAGATGAGTGATGGCATTTATAGTAATAGTGCCATAACTATTTTTTTTAGCAGTTTCTAGTAGTTATATCAATGTTATTTCATCTCCATGGATTATGTGTCCATATTCTCATGACACCAAGATCCTATTGCCGGACGGTTGTTCCTCCAAAAATGCATGCCAGTTGGTTCCATGACCTTGATTGAATTCGAACCGATAACGTATCTCAAGGGTCCTCATGTGTTCAGTCTTCTTCTAACACCTTAACGGGATCTTATCAATACTCCTGTCAATCGTTGTTAATAAGCTATTGTCATACATCGACAATCGATCGATGGTGAATATCAACATACACTAATATTGATATCGATCTTAATAACTGTCAATAATGCATCGTGTGCATGGTAATGTCCATGCATTAGCCACATGTTTATCCATGCCGACGACTTGGTCATCTTTTGGCATAAATAGATTCAATAGATTGAATATGGCATTTTGGGTTATAAAGATATGATTTTCAGGGATTCGTGTATGTTGACGTTGAGTCTGAAATTGTATTAGGTTTCTCAATTCACACGGTGTGAATGCTTCGACTGGCGTCTTGACTAAAGCCTCCCCTTTCCACGAGGTCACCACAAGTGTGCGCTGGATTTTCTCGGCTGTCCTTTTGGACCGAGTGGCCCTCTATTTTGCAGAATTTCTCAGTACACTTTCGTTCCTTGCGTGTTTTCACACAGCTATTTTCCTACGTTCACACATGCATTAATGTCGTGTTGAGAGTGGCCCCAAGTCGACCATTTTCGGTCAACCAGAAGAAGGAAGGAGCGGCAAGGACTTAGAACTCGGACAGCGGACTGCGTCCAAAGACTTTTATAAGAATTCCCCGCTTAAATTAGCCTTGGAAACTTCAGGATCGGATCAAGCCGTGTAACAGATCGGTTCACAAGAATTCATAATTTTATTAGAAAGGATCTACAATATTAAACGTGAAAGAATGCAATTGAGAGGGATGCATCATTATAAATGTATTTTTATCAAGACTCAAATTATTGACTGGGAGATCCCGGTTCCTTGATGGGATTGGTTTGGACCGAAAACCGATCACCGCTACCACGACCTCAATTGTCTTGTTTTCTAGTGACTTTGAACTTGTAATCTTATCTTGAGGCTCCTCATGTATTCGGTCTTCTTTTAAAACCTTGACAAGATCTTTACTCTTGTCGATCATTGTCAATCACTTGTTGTCGTATATCGACAACTCATCGAGGGTGAATATTGACGTGTACCAATATCGATATTGATCTTAATAATTGTCAACTATGCATGACGTGCTTGGTGATATCCATGCATTAGCCACATGTTCATCCATTCTGAAGAATTGGTCATTTTTTTTGGTATAAACAGACTCGATAGATCGGATAGGAATTCTCTGCTTAAATTAGCCTTGGAAAATTCAGGATTGGATCAGGCCGTGTAACAATCGGTTCACAAGAATTCATAATTTGGTCATCAAAAAAAAAAAAAAATAGACTCGATAGATCGGATATGGCATTTTGTGTCATACAGATATGTTTTTCAGAGATTAGTGTATAATGACGTTGAGCATGAATTCGTGTTAGGTTTCTCAATTCACCCGATGTGAATGCTTCGACGGGAGTCTTGACAAAAGCCTCCCCTTCAGCCCGGATTTTTCGGCTTTTTAGTTGCTTTTTACTCTCAATCTTTGCTGAATATAGGGTCATTATGAGTGTTCGCTGCATTTTCTCTGCCGTGTCCTTTTTGACCTATGGTGTGTTTGTTTATGTTCTTTTTTTTTTTCTGTTCAAAAACAGTTTTTTTGTTCCCGGGAACAAAAAAAGAACAGAAACGCGTTTGTTTGCGTTTTTGTTCCAAATCTGTTATTTTGTTCCCGGGAACAAAAAAAGAACAGAAACAAGAAACAATTTTTTTTTTGTTTCTTGTTTTTGGAACAAAAACGAGAAACACTTTTTCTCTCTCTTCTCTTTTCTTTTCTTTTTTTTTTTTCTTCTTTTCTTCTTCTTTTCTTCTTCTTGCTTTGGCCGAGGGCCTCGGCCTCACCCGCCACCGGGACGAGGCCTAAGCCGGTGGGCTCACCGAGGCACGGCGTGAGCCGACCCGAGTGGCCGCGCGCCGCCGACCCCCCAACAGCCTACCCCGCCGAAAGCTCGGGGCGAGGTCGGGCGATTAATCCCGGCGTCAACCGCCGCCGGCCCGGCGACGGCCAAAGCAAGAAAAAAGAAAAAAGAAAAAGAAAGAAAAAAATAAAAAATAAAAAATAAAAAATAAACATTAAAAAATTAAAAGAAATAAAAAAAAAAAACATAAATTTACCAAACATGTTTTTGTTCTTTTTTTATTTCAGGAACAAGTTTACCAAACGCGCATTTTTGTTCAAAAACTGTTCCCCGGAACAGAAATAATTTTTTCTATTTTTGTTCCTTGGAACACAAAAAGAATAGAAACACAAACAAACGCACCCCTAGTTGCTCTACTTTTTGTTCCCTCGCGTGTTTTCCTAATTTCCTTCGTTCACACACGTGAATGACGCGTCGGAAGTGGCCTCAAGTCGACCATTTCGGATCGGTCATCCAGAAGGAGGAGGGAGCGGCAAGGACTTTTAGAAGCCGAAGAGCAGACGGCGTTCAAGAACTTCTATAGGAATTCAGGCTTAAATTCGCCTTGGAAAATTCAGGTCAGGACGTGTAACAGATTGGTTCGCAAGAATTCATAATCTTATCAGAAAGGATCTACAATATTGGACACAAAAATAGAGGTCGAGAATGTGGCATTATAGTTATATTTTTATCAAGAGTCAAATTATTGGTGGATTTGATCGCTAATTTTCATGACAATGTGAATGAGAACGAGGCCTTTGAACGAAAACTATAGGTGTCGACAATAATTTTCCTTAAATATTAGTAAGTTAATATTTCTTTTTAGATTATTCCTCTGGTGAAATTTCTTTTATTTTTTATCAACAATCCACATTGCATCTCAAATCAGTCTTGCGAATTGTTAGATTAGACCATAAAATTTCCTTAGACATTGACATTACAATCTAACTTGTTTTCTTTAGATTCAGAAATAAATAAGCATTTTGTTATGGATATAGGTGATTAGTGTACTTAAAGTTCTAAATTTAGACAAGATTTATGGATGGTAAACAATCAGCCCTGCTTTCGAGGTTTTCTTAATTAATACAAGGTAACTCATTCTTAGATGGAAAAAGGAGCGATGCTAGACATAAGAAAAATGGATATATATTTAGTTATGTGTGTGCACTAAGGTGGGTGGCGTATGATGAGAAAACTTGCGGTAGCCTTTATAGGTAAGTTCTTTTTTATTTTTCATTTTCTTTGCAAAGTCTAATAATTTTTGTCCATCCTATCTCTAACTCTCGATCTCATTTTCAAATTTTATCTTGTCTGTTTCTGTAAAGTGCAGGAATCAACGCCACACCCATCATACTAGTGTCCCTACCCCCGAATTTCCTTACAACTAGGTTCGCTTGCCTAGTGGTGAGTTTGGGAATTAAGTGAATCATTCTTTAACTTTTTTTTTATTTATCAAATAAACATATTTTAACGTTCACTGATTTTTTTCCACCTCCTTTGGTACACTTTTTTAAAAAAATCTTTATATAGTTAGTATAATTTCGGATGGGGAAAAAAAGTAAGTGGGCTAAAAAGTCTTCCTAGTGCACATTACTTCCTCGTGGCTAAAGCTGAAATTGGGAACGCGTTTTCTTGAGTAGGACCAGCCACTCCTTTGATGACACTGACATGGGAGACAGTGACACTACACTCTTAATGTTCCTCTGGATCCATGCTCAAAGTGTAAGGGCCGTTTGAGATTCTCCTTCCGAGGCGTGTTCTCCTACTTAGATAATCTAGAAATTCTCCTCCTTTTTTCAATAGGTTTACTTTTCCTTTGTGTAGATCTAGTGGATCTCTCTTTGCTTGTGCTTTTTTCCTGGTGAAATAAGGAGAGAGATCTCTATACTTTGGGCATACAAAACTCAAGTCGTTTGGCACTGTTAGGAGGATTCAAGGATTTTGCATTAGTATTAAGTCTATCTAGTCAACTAACTATTAACATAACTTAATAATTGTGATTCAAGGACTTCGCATAATAAATATGTTTGATTTGTACGGGGTTCTTTAGTAGATAAGTGATGGCATGTATAGTAAAATCTTTTATAGGAATTTGCCACTCAAATTTGCGTTGGAAAATTCAAGGTTGAATCGGCCCTGTAAGGTTCACAACAATTCGTAATTTTATTAGAAAATGTGAAATAATGCAAAAGAGATTGAGGATGCGGCATTACAAATGTATTTTTATCTCGAGTCAAATTATCGACAGATTTGATCACTCATATTTTCATGAAAATGTGAATTTAGGCCTTTGAGTAAGTTAATATTTCTTTTTAAATCATCCCTTGAGTGAAATGTATTTATTTTTATCAATGATTCCGGACTCCATATAAAACCAGTTTCGCGAATTGTTAGACTGCACTGTAGAATTTTCTTGGACATTGGCATTGCAACCTGACCTGTTTTGTCCAGATTCGTGCCTGTAGAAGAAGCCCGGGGAAACGTGGTGTGCGGTGGGACAGAAAAACAAAAGCGAGGAAGAGAAAAAGGCAGGGGAGTCGAGATTCCAGGGGAGGGCGACCCAGCGAGAGAGGAATGGGTAATTTCGGGATTCCGGTGCGAAAGGCGAGAGCAGATATTCTCCTCTCTCTCTCTCTCTCTCTCTCTCTCTCGCTCTCTCTCTACTGTGTACAGTTCCTCCGTACAATAATTTTTGCTTTTTCGGCAACCGAAGGGCGCACCGACACGGGGGGCTCGCACGTGCCGAGGCCCGACCGTGGTCCTACGCACGCTCGAGGCGGGACCCACTCCCCCTGTACCCCCAACAGAGACAAGAGACCAGAAGAGGGAAGGAGGTAGAGAGAGAGAGGAGAGAGAGGAGAGAGAGACTCCTGTGTGTTATTCCCGCAGATCCCTCACATCTTCTTCGAGCGCCTTTTCTTGCCGGGCCTCCGGTTTTCGCTTCTCCGGTTTCGCCGCGGTTCCTTTCGTTCGCCTCGTCGCCTACGTGCCCCCGAGCGGGTCGCCGGTCGGCACTCGCCGCGTGATTTTGACGACAAAGATGTGGAAGACCATTACCCTGCACTCTTGATGCTCCTCTGGATCCATGCTTAGTGCGTAAGTGCTGCTTGAGATTCTCGTTCCAAGACGTGTTCTCCTGCTTAGATAATCCAAAAGTTCTCCTTTTTTTTTCCTGGTAAGTATAAACTAATTTTCCTTTGTTAATTTCCTCCATGTAGATTTAGTGAATCTCTCTCTAGTTGTGCTTTTGTCCCTGGTGAAATAAGGATTTCTGTACTCTTCTGGGCATACACAACTCAGGTGGTTTGGATCTGTTAGGAGGATTCAAGGATTTTGCATCGATATCAAGTTTATCTAGTCAGCTAACTGTCAGCATGACTTAGGAAACCTTCATGTTTCTATATGCATCTTTTATTTTATTTTATTGATCTTGTCTATTTTTAACCGTTCTGTGCTTTTGCTTGGCATTGTCTCTTTTTTCATGTCATGTCCTCTTTGTCGGTAATAGCAAAAAGGATGCCTAAAGAGCGAGATCCATTTCGTAAGTATGTGGACGATTTGGAGAACAGAAAGTGGAGGTGCAAGTTTTGTGGCATCGTGTTTGCCGGAAGTACTCCAAGGATCCGGGCGCACCTCGCTGGAATTCCGGGCCATGGTATCAAAGCTTGTGAGAAAGTTAAAGATTCAGTGAGAGCAGAAGCCTTGGAGACGTTTAATGGTGAAGGCAGCGGGTTGGATAACAGCAAGGTATGCACATCGGGCGAAGGAACGAGAGGCACTGACACGGAGAACTCGAATCAACTTGGGTGCACGCCGCAGCAAGGGTCTTTGCCTCCTGATGATAGGCCTCCGGATAATCTAGATACCTCCCGGCCTTCATCTTTACTTTATCTAAGTGAGACACCGGCGCAACCTGACCTAGCAACTCATGTTGAATTTGAAGGTGATGTTTTACCCGCTCCTCTACTCAATAAAATAACTCCAACCTGGATTTCCCCAGATTCAGATAAAGAGGATCCAGGCTCAGCCGAACAATTTGCAAATGAAGTCCTTCTAGATTCACTGCCTGGTACTGCTCCAGCACGCCCTCAGGATCAGGAGTCTTTGTCTCCTCATGATAGGCCTCGGGATAATCTGGATAACACCCAACAATCCGATCCATCGAACCATTGGTTAGATGCAGCACATGGAAATGAAAATGCTTCATCTCTCCAGCCTTTACCTTCACTTTATATAAGTGAGCTTCCGGCGCTTCCTGAGCTATTAACTCAACTTGACTTTGGAACTGGTACTGCTTCAGCATGCCCTCAGTATGAAGTGTCTCTGCCTCGGGAGGATAGAAGCACAAGAGGCACATCAGGCGAAGGAACAGAAGGCATTGACATGCAGGACTCGAATCAACTTGGGTTCTTGCCGCAGCAACCATCTTTCTATCTGCCAACCGGAACTGGTACTGCTCCAGCATGCCCTCAGGATCAAGGGTCTTTGCCTCCGAGTGATAGGCTTCTGGATAATCTGGATAACACTCAGCAACGCGATCTATTGAACCGTAGGTTGGATGCAGCACATGAAAATGAAATTGCTTCATCTCTCCAACACCTTGCGATGGGCTCGCTGGCTTCACCTTCTCTTTGTTTTAGGGAGCGGCTTCTTGAGCTACGAGCTCATCTTGAATTAGAGACAGAACAACAAAATGCAAGAGGGCTATCATCATTCCCAAATTATGAGGTCCGTGGCCACAGTAGGTCAAGTGGGCTGGAGGAGTTCATTGGAGGTGACGTTTTACCCACTTCTCCACTCATTAACATAACTACGACCAGCATTCCTAAATATTCAAATGAACAATATCTAAGCTTTGACGAACAATTTGCAGATAGAATCACTACAGATTCACTGCTACCTCAAACATATTGGTCAAATCTTTACTCTCCCCTGGAGAATCTTCCCGAATCTCGTGAGGTAATTTTAAACACTTCTGAGGAAATACAAACGAATGAACTGCATAATCCAACAGTGGGATCATCGTTACAAATTGATTCATCCCTTGATGTGGACGGCGCAAATCATTTGCAGGATTGTGGTCAACCGCGTGGAGTGGAAGAGGTTCCTGTGCCCAGCAACAGAAGTCTGACCAACATCGTCCAGCAATCTGGTCAGCTTCCCCCAAGGTGTGACAAGGAAGATGGGAATGATATCCGTCGGTTTCCTTCACCAACTCAAATGGAGATTGATCCCTCAAGTGCATCACTGCATACAAGTGACTCTCACATTTCGGAGGCAGCAATCGTTGATTCACTAGTTGTAGAGGCGTCAACAGATACTATAGTCCCATCATCATCACACGGTATGTCTGATCAATCTACATTGCTACCATGCTTCCATTAGATCCTTAAATATCCACGGATTATTTTATTAAAATCTAACGTATGATGTGTTTTTAAACAAGATATCGGGGGTTCTACAGTTAGGAACATGCCGAGCATCATCGCATATTCAATATGTCCAAATTCAATTCCTTTTTATTGCACCGTTTCTTTCATCAATATGTTTAACTTTTGTGGATGTAGATTTTCATTGTGGATATTTTGTGCGATCAAGTTCTGGATTTTTTATCTGTACCCATGGCTTGATTTAAAGTCCAATTATTGATTGATCTTACACTTGAATATTTTATTGCAAGCAGCTTTGGTGCCTCCATCGTCATCACGAGCTCCACATAATGCTCCTCCACCTCCTCAGATTCTACCTTATGGAACAGGCGTAATAGGCCCATCGTCATTACCAGGTATATGGTTATTTACAAAAATTAATGTTACATTATTATGGGACAGCAAGAATGCTATCATGAGACTCTAACCGATGGAATTTTTAAATTGCAGAATTATATACGAACGAGGATATGCCAATGACGAGTCATCCAAACACAAGGAACAACTTTGAAGAGAATGGAGCTTTGAAAAGAAAACTAGGTGAAGTCAATAAATTGTTAGAACATGTGATGGTGGGAGAGGCATTTCGGAAAAATACTACAAAGATTTTAGAGTACCTAGTAGGGAATCAAATATCCCGACTAGGCATTTGTGGAATGGGGGGTGTTGGTAAAACGACTATTATGTTGCACATACATAATAGACTCCTCGAAGAAGCAAACTATGGCGATGTGTTGTGGATAACTGTGTCACAGGATTTCAAAACACGAAAGTTGCAGGACACCATTTGGGAGGCACTAGATTTGGGCAAGCTACAAGAAAATGATGTGAGGAAACGAGCGGCAATGTTGTGCGATCGTTTAACGAAAAGAGGCAAATTTACAATAATCCTTGATGATGTGTGGAAATGCATTGATCTTACAAAGGTGGGAATCCCAGCTGAAGTAGATGGAATAAAGTTGGTCTTAACCACCCGATTCTTTGACATATGCCACCAAATGCAATGTCAAATGATAAAAATTGAACCTCTATCTGATATAGAAGCCAAGAGTTTATTTTTGAAGAATCTTCGATCTGAAGTGGCCCTTAATTTGGAAACTGAAGCAGTCGTGATGTCCGTTATTAAAGAATGTGCAGGCTTGCCACTTGCAATAATCACGATAGCAAGAAGCATGCGAGGAGTGACCAACGTGTTTGAATGGAAGGATTGCTTGGAGAAATTGAAAGAATCAGAGATGGGGCAAACTGATATGGAAAAGGTCTTAAAGAAACTAAAATTCAGTTACAATCGCCTTGGTGATCATAAAGATCAACAATGTTTCTTATCTTGTGCACTTTATCCAGAAGATTGGTTGATTGACAAGTTCGAGTTGATAGAATTCTTTATTGACCAAGGATTGATTGGTCAATTGGATACGAGGGAGAAACAATATGATAGAGGCCTCACCATACTGCAGAAACTGGTAAATGCTTGCCTATTGGAAGATCATAAGGGCGAGGTGAAGATGCACGATTTGATTAGAGACATGGCATTGCACATCATGAGTGTGACTTCGATTGTAAAAGCAGGAAAATTTTTGCAGAAAATACCATCTGAAGAATATTGGACGGATGCTTTGGAGAAAGTTTCTTTGATGAAGACTTATATTGAAGAATTTCCCTTGAACATGTCCCCTAATTGTCCTAAACTATCAACTATTCTATTGAGAGAAGGCTTGTGGTGTGATGTTTTTATCCCTAATTCTTTCTTCACGCATTTACGGGAGCTAAAGGTTCTAGACCTGAGTTGTTGTCAACTAAGCGAACTTCCAGATTCCATTTCAGACTTGGTGAACTTGACAGCACTATTGCTTGGAAGTTGTTCTAAATTGCGTCGTATCCCTCATTTAGGGAAGCTCAGATCTTTGAGAAAGTTGGACATGTTTTATTGTATTGAGGTTGAAGCGCTCGAGGGTCTAGAGATGTTGGTGAACTTAAGATACCTTGACATAACTCGTACACGCATAAAGAGATTACCCAAAGGAACATTGGGGGCTTTGTTAAACTTGCAATGTCTTGGAGCTGGGCAAGTAAATGGAGAAGAAATTACAAAATTGCGGGCATTGGAGTCTCTTAAATGCGTCTTTGACAATGTGGATGATTTCAACAAGTTTGTGAGGGTGGTTAGTAATCGGACGAATAACCCTCTCAATTACAACATCAGTGTGCATCAAGAACAATTTGATTGGTGTGCCCCAAGAGGTGTTGATGTTCTATTTCAGGATTGTGAGAGGAGTATCTACATTGTGACGAGGAGTCATGCTATTGTGAGCGCGAGAAGGGAAAGCAGTGGTAGTGGTAGTGGCAGTGGCATTTTGATTCCCCAAGATGTGCGGAATTTGATAGCACAAAATTGCGACAATACGACAAATTTGTCTGACATAGGTCCACTTGAAAAGCTTGAGAAGCTACAGATAGAATGTTGGAGCAACTTGCGGGTGCTCTGCGAAGGACAAGATGAAGAATTAATTGACATCTGTGACTCCCTTGCCCGAACCCCCACCTCTCTCCTCTTCCCAAGCCTTAGGGATTTGAGAATATACAGTTGTCCAAAACTGAAGTATCTCTTTGGGCATGAGCCTAAATTCTCCCTTCCGCATCTACAAAGGATTGAAATATCGTATTGTGTGGAAATGGTGGGGATAATAGTGGCAGCTACATCACCACCACCGTATCCACCCCTAGCCTTCCCTAGTCTAGAAGTGATAATAGTTGTTAAGTGTGATAAAATGAAGAGAGTGGTGGAATTTGAGTGGTTGCCCCACTTCCCTAATTTGAGAGGAATTGACGTATGCATTTCTGAGAACATGGAGGAGATAATCGGAGGTCTTTCTTCATACGTGTCAGTTGAAGAGATTTCTTCGGAACAGCTTTTGGTAGAAGGATGCCATGAGTTGCCACTCCATCTTCGAAATCTTCATACCATCCAAGTCATTGGCTGCGAAGGAATGCCAAAGATGATAAGCGGAGCTGGACGAGGCCAAGAAGGGACTATGGTGACTCCTATAAACAACACCCCTTCATCCTCCCAGTCTTCAATTTCTCTCCCAAAGCTGAATATTTTGCATCTAGTCAATCTACCCCAATTGAAGAGCATATGTGAAGTCCCAATAACTTGCAATTCCATGGAATATTTGAGGGTGAGCAACTGCCCAGAACTAAACAGGATTCCTTTGGAGCTGCAATCACATGATATTAAGGACCTTCCGTATATTGAGGTGGAAGGAGAGGAAAAGTGCAAGATGCTAATAGGGGATCATCCTGATGCTCAGACTTATCTTCGATCTTATCCATTTCCCTGTGTTTGTATTCTAGCAGGCGGGCGCGGGCGTGAGCACTATTCACGTGAGTTATCAATATAATTTCCTTCATTCCCATAGAAATCGAAAAATATTGAAGGAATTATCAATTGTAGTGCTATATATTTTATACATGTACATAAGCCTATTTATAATACAAAACAGATAAAATAGGAAAAAAAATATACGAGATAATATTTTCCTATTTTACTGTGTAAAATACTACTCTTATGGATTGATTGAATCAATTAGTCCGTAATCGGAATTAGAATCAGAATCAAATCAAATCGTATCTCCAACAATTCCTTTAAATTCGTTACAAAGATGATGTTGCCCTTCTTGTTATAGTCATGTAGCTATAGAGACTAGGATCAGAACTAGAGTCGTGCAGCTCTAACACTGGCTTTTGCAGTATCGGACACGCGTATGTACTGGCGGAAGCCTTCGAAGATGCGTGGCAGGTGGGGCTAGACATGGGCGAAGGAGTGCCGGAAGTATTCACCAGAGAAGTGGCTGAATGCTGCTTACTCTGAGGAGGTCTTGGGCAGCTCGGCGGCAGCGGCTACGGCGAAGTTTAGTCTTAGTAGAAAATTGAAGGATAGAAGTTTGCTTTGCCTTCACAAACATGGCAAGCTTACAACTCCGATCCATAATTCAATAGATTGGATATGGCATTTTGTGTTACAGGTATGATTTTCAGAGATTCATGTGTATTGACGTTGAGTCTTGAGTTCGTATTTCGTTTCTTAATTCCCTGTCTGCGACTCCATAAGCAAGCTTCACGTTGTTTCTCTTCCATTTGTTAATGATGTGTGTGTTTGTAATTCGAGCCTTGTTCAAACTTGGATTGTTGTAGTTCACTGATATGAAAACACACTCGCAATCGCCCTGTTGTTGAAAACAAATGGAAATCTCTTAGATAAATCTGTGTACTTGTAAGTGTTATAGGTCAAGAGAGAGTTTAGCGCCTAACGTGTTTGATGAAATTCTTAAGCTAGTAGCGTACTTGACTATTGATTATTTGTTCATAGCATATGTGCTTGGTTGATGTCGATGATTGATTTGCATTCATAATCCACGTGGTAACGCTGCTTTATTTTAGTTTGGATTATTTCTTATTCAACCATGAGACTTGCACAGATCAAGCTTGCTTTGTTTTTTTAAACCATTTTTCTGGATTTGGAAGGTGGGTTCTGAGATGATGGTTAGTATAGGGTGACAATATTGCTTTGACTCTGTCCTGGGTTAATTGGACTCTGCAGTTGAAAGAAGATGACTAGAGCTGGAAAATGAAATTTGTTTCCTCTTTGTTGTCATTGCCCGTAAAGCGTTCATGAAAATTTCTCAAAGGAATTTGACTTGAAAGTTTGAAAATTTCAGCATATATAGTTCAAGTCAATTGTGTAAATTTGAATGTTCATAAAGCCTCGCTATTTCAGCACCTAGAGTTTTTTATGCTTTGCACTGTCCAAGATATTGGTTAGTTTGGGTCCAAGTACTTGCTTGTCTTAAACCATATTCGTATGAAGAGCAATCTATAGTGTGATTTTGTTTATCAGTAAGTTTATGATCTAAAACCCATATTTAACTCAAAACCAGCCCGAACCCATTTCATATTTGTATATGGCATGGGCCAAACTTTCACCATTGCCTTCATGGCCCTGTTCTTAGCCCTATTGATATTTCAGAATCAATTGCATTGGTTGTGAGACTTGTGATTTTTGTTCAATTAAGCCCTATCGAGAGGGTTCAACGCCTATAATGTGTTTGATGAAATTCCTAAGTCAACAGCATGCTTGGCTGTTGATAGTTTGTTCATAGCATGTGTGCTCAGTTGTTGTTGATGATCGATATGTATTCATAATCCATTGTGGTATCGTTGTTGCTTTATTTTAGTTTGGATTATTTCCACATATCAATCTTGCTGTGTCTTTTTTAAGCCATTTTTCTAGGTTTGGAAGGTGGGTTCTTAGATGATGGCTAGTATAGGAAGACAATATTGCTTTTTGACTCTGTCTTGAGTTAATTTGACTCTGCAGTTTAAAGAAGATGACTAGAACTGAAAAATGAAATTTGTTTCAACTTTGTTGTTATTGCCCGCTAAGTGTTCGTGAAAATTTCTCAAAGGAGTTTGACTTGAGAATTTCACCATAGATAGATTAAAATTAGCTCCGTAAATTAGAATATTCATAAATTTTCCCTATTTCAACATTTAGAATATATTTGATACTTAGCACTATCCAAGATATTGGTTAGTTTGGGTCCAAATACTTGATTGTCTTATGCATGCAACCATATCCATATGGAGAGCAATCTATGGTGCAATTTTATTTATTAGTAAGTTTACGGCCCAAAACCCATCTTTATTTGACTCAAAATTGAAGTTCAAACATGTTTTATGATTTATACATGGCTTGAGCTGAACTTTCATCATCACATTCATGCTCCTATTTATAACTTGATATTGAAAACTCCCTTATTAACTCAACGAGCCAATCGTTGGAGCTACTCTTTCTTCAAAGGCAATAATTTAAGGAGAAAAATGCTAAAAAGAAAATGAATCTCGGGTTTGGTCGGGTATGGATTGGATATTGGACGAGTCAGGTATAAATAGAGAAATCTACATTGCAATTATATGATAATTTGGATCAAACCATTAATGACCCAATCCAAACCCATCCAACTCACTATTTGACAAACCTACACATACACTGCAGGCAATAGGCAGGGTTGGGTGCAGCTAGCATTAGCCCTACTCCATCCCATGAATCCATCTTGTTTTCGTAGTTTTCATTGTATGTAAAAAAAAAAAAACAAATATAGATATTAGAAGCACTTTTAAGAACAATCTCTTCTTCTTACAAGTGTTGCTTTATGGGAGATGCAAGGCTGAAAGTTTTCTAGGTAAGCAATAGGAGACAATTGTTTCCCTTGTATTCCGCCTTCAAATTGTTTCACATCCACAATTTTGTGATATTTAGATTTTGTTTGACTGAATAAAATCTATTTATTCTTTTTCAAAACCTACCCATGAAGCCGTTTCTTATTATTACTCTATCTTTTTACATAATTATTGTAATAATAATAATGAAAAATGGCAAATATAATAATAAACGAATGCCAAATATAATGCGGTGCTCCGCAAGGATTCATTGTTCCGAGAAGAGAAAACTACCTCAGCCCCCCTCATGGGGAAAGGGGCATGTTTTTCGTCCCATCATGTGCCCATACTTAGAACTTACGTGATTTGAAAGTATTATTACCGCGGTAGCAGGTTTCAAGTGACTGTTACTATTAAATTTTTGACTTTTTTTTTATAAAAAAAAAAAAATCCTGCGGTGTACATGATGACTCTTCTACAAATGTTACGTTTGAAACCCTTGCAAATTATAGGTCTTCACGCGCAGATTCACATATCATCCTTTTTTCATAAAATTTTCAAACTTTGAATAATATTTTATACTCAACTGAGAAAATAAAAAAAATAATTACTTAGACACGATTTGTGCAATCTAATTATTCAAGTCAAACATATTTCCGATGTCCACGTCCAATCAACGTGATAATAATAACGAGATTTCTATCCGCATAATTTCAAAGATGTAAGAGCATGTTTAAATGAGTGTATCAAGTTGCAATTTCAATTGCAATAACATGTATAGATAGTGGACACAATAAATGTAATCTAGTGTTTGGACTCTCAAAGTAATTTCTATCATATAAATCTAAATATTCAAAAGTAAATTCCATGATCTCCTACCCTAATGATACTCCACGTGGGTATAGCAAGCAAAACAAATATCATTATTAAAAAGCTTTAAAAGAAAAAAAAATAATAATTGAGAGACTAGAGAACGACGGATGACCATGACGACCTAACTCGCGGGTTGAGGCAGTTGACATCGGTCATCATCACTCGCCCTCGTCGTGTTTGGGAATCAAGCTTTCTATTTGCATAATTTGAAAATAAATAAATAATGGACATACATTCAATGTCCACCTTTGTTCAACATGATATTAATGACAAATTTTCCATCTGCATAGTTTGAAAGATCTCATGCTAATAATTAGGGAGAGCACGTTGAATTGAATGACCGTATCAAATTACAACTTCAATTGCAATAACATGCATTGATAGTGGACGCAATAAGTGCAATCGGTGATTGGAATCTCCAAGCAATCCTCCATTTTTCATCATATAAAACTAATCTTCAAAATCAAATCCCACGATCGCCTAAATGATCCTCCACGTGGGCATAGCAAGCAAAAAATATTATCATGAAATTTTTTTAAAAGAAATAAAAAGAAAAAACAAATTAATAGAGAGACCAGAGAACGACAGATGACCATAATGACCCGACCCAGTCCCCGATTGAGGTAGTTGAAGCCGGTCATCATCACCCGCGCCTTCCTCGTCGCCGCGAATCTCTGTTCAGATCGACTCCCTGGCCCACTCTCGGTAACCATCACCCTCCGCGACACGCGCTCCCACGCCACCCCCCCGAGCCGGTGGGATAATCTTTGCCGTGCGTGCCATCCACGGCCTCCAAGCGCGACTCACGCGGGGAGCTCCCCCACCCCGCGCCCGCGAGGGCAGGCGTGTAAATTCGCCGCGATGCCGTCGGACTGAAGAAGCCGAACACTTTGCACCGAAGTAACTGCAGCGCTTTAGGGCGCGTATGGCAACGATTCTGTTCCCGGGAACAAATTCTGATCAGAAATGATTATTTTTTATTCTGTTCCCGGGAACTGATTCTGAGTAAAAAAACGTGTTTGGTAACTGTACAAATTTTTTTATTCTCGAATAGAATTGCGTTTGGTAACGTGTTTATTGATTTTGTTCCAAATCAATTTATTTTAATTTTTAAATAATTTTTTTCTTTTTTTTCTTTTTTTTTCTTTTTCCTTTTTCCTTTCTTTTCCTTTTTTTTTCTTTTTTTCATTTTTTTAATTTTTTAATTTTAATTTTTTTTAATTTTTTTGATTTTTTTAAAAAAAAATTTCTCCTATTCTTCTTTCTTTTTTTCTTTTTCCTTTTCTTTTCTTTTTTAAATTTTTAAATTTTCTTTTTTTCTTAATTTTATTAATTTTATTAATTTTTTATTTTTTCTCCTATTCTTCTTTTTTAGTTTTTTTATTTTTTTTTTTCAGGCCAAACGAGAGCCTCCGGCAACCGGCGGCGGCGAACGGCGGCAGGCGGCGGTCGCAAGATGGCGATCGATGAAGAAGAAGAAAAGAGAAGAAGAGTTTTGATTCTCAATTTTGTTCCCAGGACAAGAATCAACTTTTTTTTTTATTCTTGATTCTCGTCCCAAACTGATTCTGAGAACAAATTTGTTCCCGGAAACAAAAATTTTACCAAACGCGATTCTCGTCCCAAACTGATTTTGGAAACAAAAAATCAGAATCTGACACTATTGGGATGATTACCAAACAGGCCCTTAGGTGTCCCAACAAAAAAGCACACACTTTAAAGCATCGAGCCGGCGTTCCCTGCGCTCGAGCACAGCTTGAACCCACTGCAACCGCCACGCGTCGAGCTGCGGTTGGGCTGTTCCATCCGGAGGGCCCGCGGCTGAAGCCATCGAGCGGCGGATCTCGCCGGGCTTACCGTGGGCGCGGGGCCAGTTTAGGACCGCTCCTTTATTTATCATATTAATTTCAAAAATCTCAGCAGTTTTTGGCTCCACCAGCTTCACTGAGAGAGAGAGGGGTTGATGCTGGAGCTAGATCGCAGCTTCCTTGATTTGCAAGCACAGCCCTGGTACATTCTCTCTCTCTTTCTGTGCCTGTGATTTGTATAAAACGTTCTCGTGTCGAAACGTGGGTTGTCGCGTCTTCTTGATCCTTGGTTGCGGCTTGTATCAGATGCCAGGCGGTGGGTTCCCGGGTAAGGCATTGGGCAGGTAAATTGCAGATCTGGCTTGCCCTCGAGCTACATTGGCGATTTCTCCCGTCTCGCGGTTTCTGGGTTGACTTGGTTTTGGTGGGTTGTGCTCTGCTGAGCTCCATTTGGTGTGTCCTCGCCTTGTTTAGGGGTCAGTTGTCTGCTTCTTGTTTCTGAATCGCTTCGATGTTAACTGGGAGATCACAGGACGGACTGCGTTTGTTGATTGGTCTGGTTGTTTGAATTTGAAACGAGAAACTGTGCTTGTAATTGATGGCTTGGGGGTAAAAAAAAAAATGGTCTTTCTGCAAAAGAATCGATGATCCTTGAAGGACGCGACGAGAAGGTTAGGTTGCCGTTATATGGATCCAGTTTACAAGTGGTAGAGAGTCCGGAATGAATTGGTGTTGGTCATGGTGATGGGAGAAGATCTAGCATGTTCCCATTTTTTACTGTTGTATTGTCGAGCGTCGTGCGATATGTGGCCGCCCAGTGAAATCGACAAAGCGGTAATGAGCAAAGCTTCTGGTCAGGATTTGGGATTGTAGTGCTGACGGTCCTAGTAGGTCCCTGTTTCCCATGCCTGTTTAAATTTCTCGACCGTTACTCTTCAAGATGAGTAAATTCGGTTTGTTCTGGTCGTCTTGTTCCATGATGAGCAAAAACTTCAACTATTCCAGCTGGAACTTTTTCCTTCATCGGCGCCTGAGCTGTTTCACTTCAGACTGTGCAGCAGCTGATATTGCTGCATCGGTTCCATTCCTTGCTCGATTATTCGTAGGTCTCCTTGCTATCGCCTCAGAGATGAGAGTCACATTACTGCCCAATTTAGGAGCTGGATTCACACTAGACTTAGCAGGGACGGACAGCCTGCTGGGGGGGCTTCGCAAATTCCTCCTTTCCCAGAGAGATCAGAATTGCCATGCTTTTTGCTCACCAAGGGTGAGGGTCTCGTCCTAGACACAGCGTAATTGCAGCAACATCACTAAGCAGTTTACATTAGATGGAGCGCACTTCTAATGCAGCTATAGTAGTAAAATGTCTTAATCAGCATTACATGAACCAGTCAAGATTTCTAGTAAACACGAGAGAGTTGATGATCAAGTATCAAGTAAGTCTACAAACCGACTCATTAAATGCTTAACCAGCACATATGCAACCTAAACGCCCAGAAAAATCATGAGACAAGTCCTCAGGCAAGATTAAATCGTAACATCTCATGCAAGATACTCTCCCACGCTTTCAATCTGTTTAATCTAACATCGTAAATCAAAACCCTCCTCCATCATCGCGACATGCACAAGAGCAATTCCAGAACACGCCACAGCATACACATGCAGCACCCCATTCGCAAACGAGGTAACTCAAAGATCGAATTCTCTGTGCCCTTGCACAAACTGGCACAAATTGTACATCCTAACCGAAATAAGCAAAAAGCAAATGATAGCTTGATCTTCGCACGTGATGAACGCGTGCTCGACTCGGTCCAATTCTCGAAAGTCACTCGCTCACTCACACGTACACATGGAAACCCTAAACTACCGGCTGAGGAACAGAAAAACCGTCAAAGCCGCGAACAGGCAAAAGAGAGGAGATCGAGGGGAAACCAACCTCCGAGACGAAGAAGAGCTCGCCGCCGCCTCCTGCTTCTCCTCCTTCGGCTTCACCGCCGATCGCAGCCCGTAGCGGAGCAGCTTCGGCTTCCCTGAAGAAGAAGAAACTCGCCACCATCACCAAACGACGTAAGAAGGGGGAAAAAACAAAAAGGGGACCGCCGAGAAACGCCGCGACAATTCGACTTCACCGCCGTCGCAACAACACGAGATAGGGCGAGGGAGATCACGGGAACCGGCGGACTGTTCCTTGGCAGCCTCTTCCATGTCTGACCTCTTCTCTCTTCTCGCCGGCGAGCCTCCGATCTTCTCCGCGTCTCTCTCTCTCTCTCTCTCTTCTCTCTGCGCGTTTGTGTACTGCTTGGAAGGTTTCAACGAGCGGTTTCTCAAACTCGCTCCAGAACTACCCAAACGGGAAGGGGGAAAAGGAGAGCGATTAAATTAATAGAAATAGCGAGAGGAAAACGTTCTTTTCTATTTTCGGGCGGGAAATTTTCGGCCTCCCTGTACAAACCGCTTCGGCGCCCATGACGTGAGCTCGCCCGCTCTTGCCCTCCCCGGCCAATCCGCTGCCGACACGTGTGGAGTAGGACGAGGTGGCTCTTGACGGCGTGAGGACGAGATTAACGGATAAATCTTTGGACAGCTGGAGCTTGAATGGGGCCCAAGTGCCGTTTCAGCCGCGGGCCCAGGAAGAGGAAAAAACTCCGCGGAAATTCGAAATTCGAATTTCGAAACGCACGGCCATCGGGGACTTTTTCTTCTCCATGGGTTGGTCAGACAGCCGTTGGATTGGAACTAGGATTCGGACTTCTTAGTTAGCTTACGGTTCTAGGGCCCCCATTTTGGCCCGTGATGTCTCCACGTGTCGGCGAACAGGACTACTGGGGACGAGAAAATATTCAGTGGTTCGTGCGCGCCACGTCATCAGCTGACCTGGTGCGCACGAACCAATGAAAAACCGGAACGAGACCGAGATACCAGAGGGCTTTTGGGCAGGCGGAGGCCGAGACGGAGGCGGAGGAGGTGGGATGCACGGAGGAAGAAACAGAGGAAGGCTCTGAGTGTTCTGAGCGTTCTTTTTTCTTTTATGAGGAGAGAGAACCCGCGCATTCAAGTGAGGAGAGAGAAAAATTTTGAGCGGGAGGAATGCGCAGAACGTCCTTTCTTCTGCGTGGAGCCGAGCCGAGCCGACCAGACCAGACCAAAAACCAGCGCCTTCAATTTTTTCAGCGGGTCCCGCTCGGGGGCACCACGTGCCGATTTTTCATTGGTTCGTGCGCACCAGGTCAGCTGATGACGTGGCGCGCACGAACCACTGAATATTTTCTCCTCAGGAGAGAGAGAGAGAGAAGCGAGAGAGGGGGGTTAATGCTGCAGCTAGATCGCAGCTTCCTTGATTTGCAAGCACAGCCCTGGTACATTCTCTCTCTCTTTCTGTGCCTGTGATTTGTATAAAACGTTCTCGCGTCGAAACGTGGGTTGTCGTGTCTTCTTGATCCTTGGTTGCGGCTTGTATCAGGAATGCTAGGCGGTGGGTTCCCGGGTAGCGCATTGGGCAGGTAAATTGCAGATCTGGCTTGTCCTCGAGCTACATTGGCGATTTCTCCCGTCTCGCGGTTTCTGGGTTGACTTGGTTTTGGTGGGTTGTGCTCTGCTGAGCTCCATTTGGTGTGTCCTTGCCTTGTTTAGGGGTCAGTTGTCTGCTTCTTGTTTCTGATTCGCTTCGATGTTAGCTGGGAGATCACAGGACGGACTGCGTTTGTTGATTGGTCTGGTTGTTTGAATTTGAAATGAGAAACTGTGCTTCTAATTGATGGCTTGGGGTAAAAAAAAAGGTCTTTCTGCAAAAGAATCGATGATCCTTGAAGGACGCGACGAGAAGGTTAGGTTGCCGTTATATGGATCTAGTTTACAAGTGGTAGAGAGTCCGGAATGAATTGGTGTTGGTCATGGTGATGGGTGAAGATCTAGCATGTTCCCATCTTTTACTGTTGTATTGTCGAGGGTTGTGCGATATGTGGCCGCTCAGTGAAGTCGACAAAGCGGTAATGAGCAAAGCTTCTGGTCAGGATTTGGGATTGTAGTGCTGACAGTCCTAGTAGGTCCCTATTTTGCACGCTTGTTTAAATTTCTCAAGCATTATTCTTCAAGATGAGTAATTTGGTTTGTTCTGGTCGTCTTGTTCTGTGATGAGCAAAAACTTCAAATATTCCAGCTGGGACTTTTTCCTCTATGGACGCCTGAGCTGTTTTACTTCGGGCTGTGCAGGAGCTGAGGTTCAGGTTATTGCTGCATCGGTTCCTGCCTTTTTAGCTACAACAAACCCTGTAACTTCTCTACTCATCCCAGCTGTTCTGAGACATTCCTTGCAGTTGAAGGATGGATAACTATCTGAATGTGGAATGTACTCTGGAGAATATTCCTTACAGTTTTTTTCTTCAATAAAACTTACTTTTAATTTTGAATAGCCACTGTTAATTTAGATCAGGCTTGTTTATGGATTTTGTTTTGCTGTCATGATGAAGGCTCGCCGTGCATTTCGAGCTCTCAAGGGAATCATTCGATTACAAGCACTTACCCGTGGGCATTTGGTTTGGAGACAGGCAGTTGCTACTCTATCTTGCATGCTCGGAATACTTATGGCCTGGTGTGGCTTGCCGAGCTGGGTGAGGTAGACCTGCGAGGCCGAGACTCATGGTGGCCAGGCAAGCTCGTTGGACCTCACCTTGGCCGGCGATTGGTCACAAAAAAGAGAAACAAGAAAAGAAAAGGAAAAAGAAAAAGGAAAAAAGAGAAAAATAAAAAGAATATAATAAAATTACTAAAAAATTATAGGAAACAAAAAAAATTTAAGAGTTTTATCAAATGCATTTCTATTTCAAGAAAAAAAATTTTAGACACCACTTAGAGGTTTTTCTTAATTAAAACAATGTAACTCAATCCTATAGAGAAGAAAGAGCAATGCTAGACAGAAAGCAAACGGATATATATATTATTAAGATTTGAGTATGAAGAGGAAAATAGCGTGGTAGCCTTTTTAGGTAGGTTTTGTTTCTAATTTTTAATTTTCTTTGCAAAGCTAGAGAGCTTGGCAATTAAGCAAACTATACTTTTGACTTTTTTTAATTTGTCCAATGACCATATTTTAACTTTCAATAATAGCTTCCCACCTCATTTGGTGCAGTTTTCATCTTATTCCTTTCGATTTTTCCATTGATTCGTGCCTTGAGAAGCCCGGGAACCCCAGACCTTCTTCGAGCGCCTTTTCTTGCCGGGCCTCCGGTTTTTGCTTCTCCGGTTTCGCCGCGGTTCCTTTCGTTCGCCTCGTCGCCTACGCGCCCCTGAGCAGGTTGCTGGTCGACGCTTGCCGCGTGATTTTGACGACAAAGATGTGGAAGACCATTACCCCTGTACTCTTGATGTTCCTCTTGATCCATGCTTAATGCGTAAGTGCTGCTTGAGATTCTCGTTCCAAGGCGTGTTCTCCTGCTTAGATAATCCAGAAGTTCTCTTTTTTTACGGTAAGTATAATCTAATTTTCCTTTGTTAATTTCCTCCGTGTAGATCTAGTGAATCTCTCTCTACTTGTGCTTTTGTCCCTACTGAAATAAGGATCTCTGCTTAGATAATCTAGAAGTTCTCCTTTTTTCCGGCAAGTATAATCTAATTTTCCTTTGTTAATTTCCTCCATGTAGATCTAGTGAATCTCTCTCTAGTTGTGCTTTTGTCCCTGGTGAAATAAGGATCTCTGTACTCTGGGCATACACAACTCAGGTGGTTTGGATCTGTTAGGAGGATTCAAGGATTTTGCATCCATATCGAGTCTATCTGGTCAGCTAACTGTCAACATGGCTTAGGAATCCTTCATGTTTCTATATGCATCTTTTTTTTTATTGATGTTGCTTGTTTTTACCAGTTCTGTGCTTTTGCTTGGCATTGTCTCTGTTTTTCATGTCATGTCCTCTTTGTAGGTAATAGCAAAAAGAATGCCTAAAGAGCGAGATCGATTTCGTGAGTATGTGGACGATTTGGAGAACAGAAGGTGGAGGTGCAAGTTTTGCGGCGATGAGTTTGCCGGAAGTACTCCAAGGATCCGGGCGCACCTCGCTGGAATTCCGGGCCATGGTATCAAAGCTTGTGATAAAGTTGATGGTACAGTGAAAGCAGAAGCCTTGCGGGAAATGAAAAGTAAAGGCAGCACGTCGGATAAAAGGACGACAGGCACATCGGTTGAAGGAACGAAAGGCACTGACACGCAGGACTCGAATCAACTTGGGTGCGTGCCGCAGCAAGGGTCTTTGCCTCCTGATAATCTAGATACCTCCCAGCCTTCATCTTTACTTTATCTAAGTGAGACACCGGCGCAACCTGACCTATCAACTCATCTTGAATTTGAAGGTGATGTTTTACTCACTCTTCTACTCAATAAAATAACTCCAACCTGCATTTCCCCAGATTCAGATGGAGAGGATCCAGGCTCAGCCGAACAATTTGCAAATGAAGTCCTTCTAGATTCACTGCCTGGTACTGCTCCAGCACGCCCTCAGGATCAGGAGTCTTTGTCTCCTGGTGATAGGCCTCGGGATAATCTGGATAACACCCAACAATCCGATCCATCGAACTGTAGGTCGGATGCAGCAAATGGAATTGAAAATGCTTCATCTCCCCAGCGATGTCCAATGGACTTGTCGGCTTCACCTTATCATTATTTTACTGAGCTAGAACCGCTTTTTCAGCTGCCAGTTGCTTTTGAACACATGGGCATCGATCCATCTCCTCAGCATCTGCCTTGGGGAACAGGCCTGACAGGCCCATCGTCATTACCAGGTCTCTAGTTATTTACAAAAATAAATCCTTATGTATCACCATGTTACGTTATTATGGAGCAGCAAGAATGTATCATGAGACTCTAACCGATGGAATCTTTAAATTGCAGAAATAGATATGAATGAGGGGGCGCCTCTGACGAGTCATCCAAACACAAGCAACAACTTTGAAGAGAATAGAGCTTTGAAAAGAAAACTAGAACGACTCTATAGCGAAGAAGCTGGCGTAAGGGATGAGTTAGACTTTGCTGAATCTCTATCCCTCCCAACAAAGTTGAGAAAGGAAGTTGTGAATTGGTTGGCGGATGTAAAGAAGCTTAGAAATGATTGTACTCAAGCAGCAAGTGAGGATTGTTTGCCACATCAACAGGTGGATATACTGATGCGTGAAGCAGAAGACCTGAGAAGACAAGGCAAAGGACTTTTTGAAGCAAGAGAGGCCAAAGTCAGTAAATTGTTAGAAAAAAAGATGGTGGGACAAGCATTTCAGAGAAATACTACAAAGATTTTGAAGTACCTAGTGGGGAATCAAGTATCCCGACTAGGCATTTATGGAATGGGGGGTGTTGGTAAAACGACTATTATGTTGCACATACATAATAGACTCCTGGGAAAAGCAAACTATGGCAATGTGTTGTGGATCACTGTGTCGCATGATTTCAAAACACAAGGGCTGCAAGACGCCATTGGGAAGGAACTAGGTTTGGGCATACTACAAGAAGAGGATATGAGGAAACGTGCATCAAAGTTGCACGGTTGTTTAACGGAAAGAGGCAAATCTACGATAATCCTTGATGATGTTTGGGAATACATTGATCTTGAAGAGGTGGGAATCCCAGTTGGAGTAGATGGAATTAAGTTGGTCTTAACCACTCGATCCATTGAGGTATGTCACCAGATGCAATGTCAAGAAACAATAAAAATTAAACCTATATCTCATATAGAAGCCAAGAGTTTATTTTTGGAGGAGCTTGGATCTGAAGTGGCCCTTAATTTGGAAATAGAACCAGTTGTGGAGTCCATTGTTCAAGAATATGCAGGCTTGCCGCTTGCAGTTATCACGATTGCAAGAAGCATGCGAGGAGTGACCAATGTATTTAAATGGAAGGATTGCTTGGAGAAATTGACAGAATCAGATATGGGGCAAACAGATATGGATAAGGTGGTCTTAAAGAGACTAGAATTCAGTTACAATTGCCTTGGTAAGCATGAAGTTCAACAGTGTTTCTTATCTTGTGCACTTTATCCAGAAGATGAATTGATTGACAAGTTCAAGTCGATAGAATTCTTTATTGACCAAGGATTGATTGGTCGATTGGATACAAGGAGGAAACAATATGACAGAGGCCTCACCATACTAGATAGACTGTCAAATGTTTGCCTATTAGAAGATCATGGGAGAGGTGTGAAGATGCATGATTTGATCAGAGACATGGCATTGCACATCATGAGCGCGACTTCGATTGTAAAAGCAAGAAAGGAGTTGAGGACGATACCATCTAAGGAATATTGGAAAGATGCTTTGGAGAAAGTTTCTCTAATGGAGAATTATATTGAAGAATTTCCTTTGAACATGTCACCAAATTGTCCTAAATTATCAACTTTTCTATTGAAGACATGCTCATCGTGTGATTTAGTTATCCCTGATTCTTTCTTCAAGCATTTATGGGGGCTAAAGGTTCTAGACCTGAGTGGATGTAGCCTAAAGGAACTTCCAAATTCCATTTCAGACTTGGTAAACTTGACAGCACTATTGCTTAGAGGATGTGATGAATTGCATCATATCCCTCATTTAGGGAAGCTCAGATCTTTGAGAAAGTTGGACATTTCTTGTTGTCTTTGCATTGAAGAGCTCAAGGGTCGAGAGATGTTGGTGAACTTGAGATACCTTGACATAACTTGTACATGCATAGAGACATTACTCAAAGGAACATTGGGGGCTTTGTTAAACTTGCAGTGTCTTGGAGCTAAGCTAGTAAATGAAGAAGTTACAAAATTGTGGGCATTGGAGACACTTATATGCTTATTTGACGATGTGGATGATTTCAACAAGTTTGTGAGGGTGGTTAGTAAGCAAGGGAATAACCCTCGCTATTACAAGATCAGCGTGCCTCAAGAACAATGGGATAGTGTTGACCAAACAAATGTTGGTGCTCTATTCCAGTCTCGTAAGAGGACAGTCAACATTGAGAGGAGGAGTAATGCTATTGTGAGCGTGAGAGGGGAAAGCAGTGGTAGTGGCAGTGGCATTTGTATTTTGATTCCCCAAGATGTGCGGAATTTGAGAGCGTGGAATTGCGACGGTGCGACAAATTTATTTAACATGGGTCCGCTTGAAGAGCTTGAGGAGCTAGAAATAAAACACTGGAGCAACTTGCGGGTGCTCTGTGGAGGACAAGATGAAGAAGTAATTGACATCCATGACTCCCCTACCCAAACCTCTACCCCACTCCTCTTCAGAAGCCTTAGGGATTTGGAAATATCTGAATGTCCGAAACTGAAGTATCTCTTTGGGCATGAGCCTAAATTCTCCCTTCCGCATCTACGAAGGATTAGAATAGAGTATTGTAGGGAAATGGTGGGGATAACAATGGCAGCTACATCACCACCATCGTATCTACCCCCAGCCTTCCCTGGTCTAGAAGATATAGAAGTTGTGAGGTGTGGTAAAATGAAGAGAGTGGTAGAATCTAAGTGGCTGCCCCACTTCCCTAATCTGAGAAGACTCAGCGTATTCAATTCTGAGAACATGGAGGAGATAATCGGAGGTCTTTCCTCATACATGTTAGTTGAAGAGATTTCCTCGGAACGGCTTTTGGTAGAAGGATGCCATGAGTTGCCACTCCATCTTCAAAATCTTAAAACTATCCAAGTCATTGGCTATGAAGGAATGGCGAAGATGATAAGCGGAGTGAGACAAGGCCAAGAAGGGAGCATGACGACTCCTATAAAAAACACCCCTACATCCTCCCAGTCTTCAATTTCTCTCCCAAAGCTTAAGTTTTTGTATCTACGCAATCTACCCCAGTTGAAGAGCATATGTGAAATCCCAATAACTTGTAATTCCATGGAACATTTGGAGGTGATCGGATGCCAAGAACTAAACAAGATTCCTTTGGAGCTGCAATTTCGTGATATTGAGGACCTTCTGCGTATTGTGGTGGAAGGTGAGGAAAAGTGGAAGACGCTAATATGGGATCATCCCAATGCTCAAGCTAATCTTCAATCTCATCTCGTTTTCAAGGGCAGTCGTTGTATTTTAGAAGGCCGGCACAATTCACGTGAGTTATCAATATAATTTCCTTCATTCCCGATAGAAATTGAAAAATATCGAAGGAATTATCAATTGTATTGCTATATATTTTATACATGTACATAAGCCTATTTATAATACAACAAGATAAAATAGGAAAAAAATATACAAAATTACATTTTCCTATTTTACTGTGTAAAATAGTACTCTTATGGATTGATTGATTTAATTAGTCCGTAATCGGAATTAGAATCAGAATCAAATCAAATCATATCTCCAACAATTCCTTTAAATTCATTACAAAGTTGATGTTGCCCTTCTTGTTATAGTCATGTAGCTCTAGAGACTAGGATTAGAACTAGAGATGTTAAAATGAATACACAATCCATTTATGACCCCATATTTGTTTAAATGGGTCCTTAATGGATCAAGTCTTATTTTTCAAAGCACTTAAAAATAAAGAGACTGAGATATATGGGTCTCAAATGGATATGATTTGCACCCATTTAAGACCCATTTATCAACCATTAAAAATGAACCCATTTACGGGGACACAGACGCTATTACTCTCCCTCTTCGTTCTCTTCATTTTCTCGCTTAACCTCCATCTTCTTCTCCTCCTCCTTCCATTGTCAGTCGCCGTCGTTGCCTCCTACGCCGCCGCTGCCGCCACCGTCGATGCCGCCGCCGCCGCCGCCTACGCCTTCGTTGCCCGCACTGCCTACACCGCCTACATCTCCGCCGTCGCCTCCACTGCCGCCGCCGCCGCCGTCGCCAACGATACCGCCGCCGTCGCTGCCGCCTTCGTCGACGGCACCGCCGCCACCGCCGTCGCCACCGCTGCCGCCAATGCCGCCCCCGCCGCCGCCGACGATGTCGCCGCCGCCACCGCCGCCTACATCGCCTTGGCAGTCCGCGGAAAGAGGGGCGATTGAATTCGCTCGCGGAAAGCGATTGCACTTTGATTAGGCGAATCTGCGGATCTGCAGTCTTTTAGATCTCCGTCGTTGTCATCTGGCGCGGTTGGGCCGCAAACCAAAACTCTGCCGTGAGTTGCTATCCTTCTCTCTATCCTCCCCCCTTCCCCCTCCTTTCTTTTGGGTTCTTGTTCTGGTCTCGTGTCGTCGCGAAATTCGAGCAATCGGTGTCCTTGGAGCGGTCGTTTTCCTGGTCTTTGTCTAGGTGCTGATCTTTCGGGTGGTCTGGTTACTGAATTTTTTATGGTGGGCCGCCGCCAAATTGCTGTGGCTCGAGGGTTAGAATGTGGACGATTGGATTTCCATTTTGGTAAACTGCTAAAGGAGCATATTGCCCATATACGATTGCTTCTGGCTTTTTTTTTTTCCTCTAGTTATAGGCATTTGTAAGTTGATTTTTAAGCGTAGTAATGGTACATTATGGACTTCTGAGCACAATTATAGTTGGTCAGGGTACTCTTTTGACTGTTCACTTTTACCTAGTTCAAATGTCTTAATTTATTGGATGGAACATGTGCGGATTGAATTGTTGCCTTGTTTCTGCAGGCAGAGGCAAGACAGTAAGTGGGAAGATGGTCTTTACGAGAATGATTAACCTCAGATTTCAAGTATGGTAGAAGATCATATCAGTCCGGAAAAATGGCTTTCTACTATTATTCTATTAAAAAATGGTCCTCTTATGATGTTGACTTAGTGGTACTCGCATGCGAAGATCGCAGGGTCTAGGGCCGTGATCTGCGTTTGAAGCTCCAGAAGAAGGGTCTACAGCCAGCATCTCAAGGTGCAAAGGGGACTTTTTCCGGTGTGCGAGATCTTCACGAAAAGCTTTCTGGCGTACTAAGTTACCAGCCAGTAAGTAATAACACAGCCAAATCAAAGTTGGCACCAGAGGCAACTAAACCTACTAGGAGAAGTGTTGTTGAAGCTTCTATGCCAAAGACCAAAAAAGTTGTTAACCCAGCTCCGAACAAGAAACAAAATGTATCTTTTATAGTTTCTTGTAGAATCTCATGCTTAGTATTAAATGGGCTGTGAGGGGCAGTTACCTTGCCTTATGTCAGGACAAGTTAGTATGATTGTCACACTGCATGACAATAAAATTGGGGGGATTGTGCACATTTTTATGTTCTTAGAACGTTGACATGAAATTGCAGAGATGATGCTACATACATCATCTTATTTTGATTTGGGTTGAGTTAGACATGATTATCATTTGTATTTGTATTGGATGGACCATTTCTCTCTCATTGCTGTCATTTTCAGGACAATGGAGATTCAGTTTTCTTGACATCTAATTGAGTGTGATGGTGATTTAGAAATTAGAGAAGCATTGTTGTAGTTTTATATGCTTTCTCATTTAAGTTCCAGTTACATCGAGATATAACCAGAAATAATTCAACTTGAATGGATGCTTTACCCTAATGGAAGAGCTTTTGAGATAGAAACTTTCTGGATGATGAGTTATCAAGTCCTAGAGTTTTAGGATCAATATTTATGTCAGTGATCATACAATTCGATTTGTATTTTTGTCAGTGATCAATATTTATGTCTTAGAGGTTCAGGAATTACTGTTCTGTCGTTAGGATACCTAGTTGCATTTTCTTGTTTATTTGAGATTCTGAACTTTTAAAAATCTTGTTGGTCAATAAATTATGGTGCTAATGGTTTGGGTGTGTAATGCAGTCTAAGATGGTTGTTGAAACAAGAAGTAGCAAAAATTGTCAGATCTATTAACAAACAGTTGTGTGAGAAATCAATCAAAACTAAGGTGGTGCAGTCCTCCAGTCTTTTTAGACATTTTTCCTTCCTAGTAAATTTTAATATATGCAATTGTTGCAGGTTGGTGCTTTTGCTGTCTTGAAAGAACTTGTGGCTGTATTGCCATATTGTCTTGCTGACCACATTGGATCACTTATTCCTGGAATTGAGAAGGCACTAAGTGTATGTACATTGTCATTTTCCAAATGTTTTGTTAGAGTTTTTTGACTCCATGATGTAAATGATCTACCGATTATTTCTCTGGCTACTAACCGTCATGTTTTTATATGTACCAGGACAAGTCATCTACATCAAATTTGAAAACTGAGGCTTTGATCTTTACAAGATTGGTGTTGACTTCACATTCGCCTTCCGTTTTCCATCCTTACATAAAGGTATAATTCCTACCTTTGCTCTTGTCTGCAAAATCAGGTATTACCAATGAGATTGTTAGGTGCAGAGAGCTTTCTTTTTTTAATGTGTATGCTTTGTTGTCCTTAACAGTCTGATGGCTCTTGCATTGTAAGATGAAAGCACCTCTTAGCAAATGAGCGACAGTATCTATTGCTATGATATGTTAACTATATAGAGGTACCACACTCAGTTGCTCATCTGGCATTCGCGACAGTATCTATTGCTGTGTTATGTTAACTATATAGAGGTACCACATTCAGTTGCTTATCTAACATTCGCTATTCTCAAGACCATTTCTGTATTAATGTCTTTTTTCAACTTCTTGCTCCTTGAGCATAGTTTTGTTGTATTGTTAACTTTGGATGTGCAATTTGTCATGCTCTGATGGGATTTTATCTGCTTAAAAGATACATAATACTAATTGGATTTGTATTGCTTGGAAGTTTTTTAGTAATATAATATTTAAAAAAAAAACATAAGAATAAGTTTTCCTAAATTTGGTTAAATATGAAAATGTTTTATTAATATGGGTCGGGTCGGGTATGGGTCGAAAAATTTACATTAGACAGAAATGGGTCATAAATGGGTTAATGTGTCAATTTGGGTCAGACCATTAATGACCTGACCCAAACCCGACCCGACCCGACCCGACCCACCCGTTTAACAGCTCTAATCAAAACTAGAGTCGTGCTAGCTCTAACACTAGCTTTTGCCCTGAATCCCCCCAATGCTGGTTTCGAAGAAGTCCAATGAAAGGCCTTTGACTGCTATTTTAATTACTCGAGCATGCTTTCCTGCAAACTCAATTTGCCATATGAATTACTTTCTCGTATGTCGTACTAGCAGAAGTACTTCACAAGGCAAAGAAGCTTAGAGATGCCTGGCAGGTGAAGCTAGACCTGGGCGAAGGCATGCCGGAAGTATGGCCTAGAAGAATCATATGCTGCATCCTATGAGGAGATCTTGGGCAGCTCGGCAGCAGCGGCTACGGCAAATTTCAGTCTTAGTAGAAAATTGAAGGATAGAAATTTGCTTTGCCTTCACAAGCATCGCGAGCTTACAACTCCGATCCATAATTCAATAGATTGGATATGGCATTTTGTGTTACAAGTATGGTTTTCAGAGATTCACGTGTGTTGACGTTGAGTCTTGAGTTCGTACTACGTTTCTTAATTCTCTGTCTGCGACTCCATGAGCAAGCTTCACGTTGTTTCTCTTCCATTTGTTAATGATGTGTGTGTTTGTAATTCGGGCCTTGTTCAAACTTGGATTGTTGCGGTTCACTGATATGAAAACACACTTGCAATTGCCCTGTCGTTGAAAACAAATCGAAATCTCTTAGATAAATCTGTGATACTTGTAAGTGTTATAGGTCAAGAGAGTTTATCTGTGATACTTGTAAGTGTTATAGGTCAAGAGAGAGTTTAGCGCCTAGCGTGTTTGATGAAATTCTTAAGCTAGTAGCGTACTTGACTATTGATTATTTGTTCATAGCATATGTGCTTGGTTGTTGTCGATGATTGATTTGCATTCATAATCCACGTGGTATCGCTGCTTTATTTTAGTTTGGATTATTTCTTATTCAACCATAAGACTTGCACATATCAAGGTTGCTTTGTTTTTTTAAGCCATTTTTCTGGATCTGGAAGTGGGTTCTGAGATGATGGTTAGTATAGGGAGACAATATTGCTTTGACTCCATCCTGGGTTAATTGGACTCTGCAGTTGAAAGAAGATGACTAGAGCTGGAAAATGAAATTTGTTTCCACTTTGTTGTCATTGCCCGTGGAGCGTTTATGAAAATTTCTCAAAGGAATTTGACTTGAAAGTTTGAAAATTTCAGCATATATAGTTCAAGTCAATTGTGTAAATTTGAATGATTGAGAGATCAGAGAACGACGGATGATCATGACGACCTAACTCGCGGGTTGAGGCAGTTGACACCGGTCATCATCACTCGCCCTCGTCGTGTTTGGGAATCAAGCTTTCTATTTGCATAATTTGAAAATAAATAAATAATGGACATACATTCAATGTCCACCTTTGTTCAACATGATAATAATGACAAATTTTCCATCTGCATAATTTGAAAGATCTCATGCTAATAATTAGGAAGAGCACGTTGAATTGAATGACCGTATCAAATTACAACTTCAATTGCAATAACATGCATTGATAGTGGACGCAATAAGTGCAATCTGGTGTTTGGAATCTCAAAGCAATCCTCCATTTTTCATCATATAAAACTAATCTTCAAAATCAAATCCCATGATCGCCTAAATGATCCTCCACGTGGGCATAGCAAGCAAAAAATATTATCATGAAAAAGTTTTAAAAGAAAAAAAAAAGAAAAAGCAAATTAATAAAGAGACCGGAGAACAACAGATGACCATAATGACCTGACCCGGTCCCTGACTAGGCAGTTGAAGCCGGTCATCATCACCCGCTCCCTCCTCGTCGCAGCGTATGTCTGTTCAAATCGACTCCCCGGCCCACTCTCGGTAACCATCACCCTCCGCGGCACGCGCTCCCACGCCGCCACCCCAAGCCGGTGGGATAATCGTCGCCGTGCGTGCCCTGCACGGCCTCCAAGCGCGAGTCACGCGGAGAGCTCCCCCACCCCGCGCCCGCGAGGGCAAGAGTGTAAATTCGCCGCGATGCCGTCGGACCGAAGAAGCTGAACACTTTGCACCGAAGTAACTGCAGCAGCGCTTTAGGTGTCCCAACAAAAAAGCACGCACTTTAAAGCATCGGGCTGGCGTTCCCTGCGCTCGAGCCCAGCTTGAGGGTGAGTTTGGATGGGCATTTAGAAAGCCCATCCAGTCCAATGCAAAGGCTGAAAGCCTAAAGCTACTTGGGGAAAATGCAAGTGTGTTTGGTAAAAAAATTTTGTAAATAGACTTTGAGTTGAATATGTGTTTGGTGAAAAAAACTTTCCCAATGGGCTTTGATGGGTATAATGGGTATAATGTATAATTTTTTTTTTCTTTTTTTCTTTAAAAAATTCAGCTAAGCCCTTCGCCGGTCCGGCGAAGGGCTACGGCCGCCGGCGAGCCAGATCTGGCGTCGGCGGCCGTCGGATGAGGTCGCCCGAGGTCGGGGGCGACCATCATCCGCTGTTTCGCCGGCGCCAGATCTGGCTCGCCGGCGGCCGTCGCCCTTCGCCGGTCCGGCGACGGCTGCTCATTTTTCGATTAAAAAATAAATAAAATATAAGGGCAATAATGGAAATATGAAAAATTAACGAGGGTAATTTAGGAATAATAAAAATGTTTTCAGCATTTCACCAAATGCTGAAAGCCAAGGCTGGTCCCTACCAGCCTTGAGCTTTCAGCATTCTCAAGGCCAAGCTTTCATTTGAAAGCTGCTTGAAAATGGTTGCCAAACGCTTTGCTTTGAACTGAAGGAGCTTTGGGGGCTGGATGGGCTTTCTAAATGCCCATCCAAACGCACCCTGAACCCACTGCGACCGCCACGTGTCGAGCCCCAGTTGGGCGTTTCCATACGGGGGCCCGCGGTTGAAGCCATCGAGCGGTGGAGCTCGCCGGGCTTACCGTGGGCACGGGGCCAGCTTAGGACCGCTCCTTTATTTATGATATTGTTTTCAAAAATCTCAGCAGTTTTTTGGCTCCACCAGCTTCACTGAGAGAGAGAAGCGAGAGAGGGGGGGTTGATGCTGCAGCTTGATCGCAGCTTCCTTGATTTGCAAGCACAGCCCTGGTACATTCTCTCTCTTTCTGTGCCTGTAATTTGTGTAAAACGCTCTCGTGTCGAAACGTGGGTTGTCGTGTCCTCTTGATCCTTGGTTGTGGCTTGTATTAGGAATGCTAGGCGGTGCGTTCCGGGGTAGCGCGTTGGGCAGGTAAATTGCAGATCTGGCTTACCCTCGAGCTACATTGGTGATTTCTCGCGTCTCGCGGCTTCGAGCTGGAAGTGGTTTCTGGGTTGACTTGATTTTGGTGGATTGTGCTATGCGAAGCTCCATTCAGTTTTTTTGCTTTGTTTAGATCTCTTTGGCAACGTTTCTATTCCTCTCAATTTTTATTTTTTTGTCTTCAGAAAAAAATAAAAATATGTTTAATAATATTAATTAATTTTTCTATTCTCCGAAATAAAAAAAGTGATTGGAGAATATATTTGGAACAGAAACAAAATGTAAAAAAAAAAAAAAAAAGAGCTTCTTATTCTCGAAAATAATTTTTAAAAATAAGTTTTTTTTAAAATTTTTTTTTTCCTTTGCATCTTTTCTTCTTCTTTGCTAGTCACCACCTCCCTTTGCCTCTTGCCATTTCGGCAGTGCTGCCACCGCCACCGCCACTGCCACCCACCATTGCCGCCTGCCGCTAATGACTGCCGATGTCACTGCCTATCACCAACCGCTACCCCCATCGCCGGCATCAGCTGCGATAGTCGGTGGCGATAAGCAGCGTCATCAACAACAATGGGCAAAGATAAGGAAGTACAAGAATTTTTTTTTTTTTAAAATCTATATTATAAAAATTTGTATGAATCATACCAAACACATTTCGAGGAATAGAAATAGAAAAAAAAAATTATATTTGAGAGAAAATTGTTCCTCGGAATAGAACCATTACCAAACACGTTCCTTTATGGAGAAATTATTTTAAGAAATAAAAATAGAAATAAAAAAAAATTATATCTAAAAGGAAATTGTTCCTGAGAACGTAAGCATTACTAAATGGATCTTTAGAGGTAGTAGTCTACTTCTTGTTTCCTAGTCACTTCAATGTTAGATGAGAGATCACGGGACAGACTGCATTTGTTGATTGGTCTGGATGTTTGAATTTGAAATGAGAAACTGTGCGTGTAAGAGGTGAACTTGTTCTGGGTTCAGTTGATATAGTCTAATTGATAGCATGGGGGTAAAAAAAAAACCACTCTTTCTGCAAACGAATCGATGATCCTTGAAGGACCCGAGAGATTGCCATTATACGGATTAATTTTACAAGTGTTAGAGAGTCCGGAATGAATTGGTGTCCTTGCCTTGAAGGACCCGACGAGAATCTGAGGTTGCCATCATGGTGAAGGGTGAATATCTAGTATGTTCCCATTTTTTACTGTTGTATTGTCGAGTGTTGTATCATGTGTGGCTGCTCAGTGAAATCGACAAAGTGGTAATGAGCAAAGCTCCTGGTCCGGGCTTGGCATTTTTAAAGTGGTCAAGCAGGAGTCAGGAGTGTAGTGCTGACAGTCCTAGTAGGTCCCTGTTTCGCACGCTTGTTTAAATTTCTCCACCATTGTTCTTCAAGATGAGTAATTTGGTTTGTTCTGGTCGTCCTGTTCCATGATGAGCAAAAACTTAAACTATTGCAGCTGGAACTTTTTCCTTTATCAACGCCTGAGGTGTTTTACTTTGGACTGTGCAGGAGCTGAGGTTCAGGTTATTGCTGCATCGGTTCGTCTAAGCAATTTACATAGAAGGAGTGCACTTCTAATTCAGCTATAGTAGTAAAATATCTTAATCAGCATTACAGCATTACATGAACCCGTCAAGATTTCTAACAAACACGAGAGAGTCGATAATCAAAGTACCAAGTAAGTAAAGCGCCCAGAAAAATCACACGAATCCTCTCTGAAGAAAGGCAAGTCCTCAGGCACCATTAAATCGTACCATCTCATGCAATATACTCTCCCACCCTTTCAATCTGCTCGATCTAACATCGTAACTCAAGACCCTCCTCCATCATCGCGACAAAAACAAGAGCAACTTCAGAACACACTGCTGCACACAGGCCCACACGGCATACACATCCACATCCAGCACTCCATTCGCAAACGAGGTAACTCAAAGATCAAACGATCCTGCTCATCACCTGCAAATTCTCTGTACCCTCGCGCAAACTGTACATCCTACGGAAACCCTGACCGAAGCAAGCAACAGCAAACGATAGCTCGATTTCCACACGCGTTGAACGCGCGCTCGACTCGGTCTAATTCTGCAAAATCAATCACTCACTCACACATACACACAGACAACCCAAACTACCGACTGAGGAACAGAAAACCGTCAAAGCGTCGAACAGGAAAAGGAGAGGAGATCGAGGGGAAACCAACCTCGGAGACGAAGAAGAGCTCGCCGCCGCCTCCTGCTTCTCCTCCTTCGGCTTCGCGGCCGATCGCAGCCCCTAGCGGAGCAGCTTCGGCTTCCCTGAAGAAGAAGAATAAGAAGAAGAACAAACTCGCTACCATCACCAACCGACGCAAGGAGAGAGAGGGAAAAAAAAAAGGGCAAAGAAGGACCGCCGAGAAACGCCGCGATTCGACTTCACCGCCGTCGCGAAAACACGAGACACAGAGAGAGATCACCGGAACCGGCGGACTGTTCCTTGGCGGTCTCTTCCATGTCCGACGTCGTCCTCTCTCCTCGCCGGCGAGCTCCGATCGGATCTTCTCCTTCACTCCGTCGAACGCCCGTGACGTGAGCTCTCCCGCTTTGGCCCACCTGAGGCCAGTCCGCTGCCGACACGTGTGGAATGAGACGGTGTGGGTTTTGACGGCGTGAGGACGGGATTAACGTAGAGATCCTTGGACTGCTGGAGCTTTGAATGGGGCCCAAGTGCCGTTTCAGCCGCGGGCCCAGGGAGAGGAGAAAGCTCCGCGACATTTCGAAATTCGAATTTTTCGAAACGCACGGCCGTTGGGGACTTTTTCTCCTCCGTGGGTCGGTCAGACAGCCGTTGGATTGAACTAGGGCTCGGACTTTTTAGTAAGCTCGCGGTTCTGGGGCCCCCGTTTGAGGGCGTCGGCTTGTCCTAGGCCCATTTCGGCCCGTGATGTCTCCACATGTCGATGGACGGATTACTAGGGGTGAAGCGAGGGGCGCTACGAATCCATGCCCCATGGGACACCATCCTGAATAGTTCAAATTTTCCCTTAAGAGATATACTAGCTATCAAAATGATCCATATATCCATACTTTTAACTTAGAGTTACAGAAGTGGGTCCTTTCTTTCTTAAGAGTATTCCAATTACCCTTTGTTTGATTTTTATCATACATTCTGTCCCTTAACTTCTCGAAATTAATTATTTATGGTTGTTCATTCATCCTTTTTGTTGTTTGCAGGATCATTGTCTTTTTCAATTTCTTCAACAAACAACTTACAAAACATTTCTATATCTTATGAGCTCAAAAATGCTCTTTTTTTTTATTTGATGAAGTTGTCATCTACTAGTAAAGTAATATAAACAAATTGGAGAGACACGAATAAACGAAATTAATCATGAAGGAAAAATTGATTATTTTCTATTGCCAAGAAGCAAAGGTCCGTTAACTCTAGGGGTGCATAACAAACCAAAATTTCTGTTCCAGAAACAATTTTTCTATTCTAGACCTGTTTTTGGAATAGAAATCCGTTTGATAAACTTATTCTGTTTTTGTATTTCTGGAATAGATTTATATTCCAGAAATAAGTTTGGAATAAAAATCAGAAGTAAAATTTTTCTACTTCTCTATTTTTAGAACAGAAATGAGAAATAAAAATTTTTCTCATCGTTCGTCAACCGGTCTTTCATCCGTTGCCGCTGACCACTATCCGTCGGTCGCCGCCCGCTCGCCAACCCCCGCCGCCGCCGCCTGCAGCCACCACCGCCTGTCACCGCTATCCGCTACCGTTCGAAAGGAAGAAATTTTGTGTCGTTATCAAATGAATTTCTATTTTTAGAGTAAAAATTTTGTGTCGTTATCAAAAGGTTATTTTTTCTTAGAAACTTTTCTAGAAATAAAAATAGAAAAATCTATTTCTGTTCCAGAAACTATTTCTGAAACAGAATGATTGTCATGCGTGTTGGAAATGTATCTTGAATGTATCTTGAAGATTCCGATTAGTTTTGGTAAATAGGAAAATAGGAAAATAGAGATTCATTTATTATTTTTTCTTGTTTTATTTCTTTGTCTCTTACACTATAAATTTACCAATGTAATGTAAATCAGTACAATGAATATATACAGAAAAGCTCTCTTCCAAGTCTTCATTACGTTTTCTGTCATGGTATCAGAGCAGATACTCCTGGCCTAGCTTCCGCATATTCTTGAATTGCCACCGTTCTTTTTCTGGCTGTTGTTGCATCATCTTTACCTGCAAAACAGACTAGCAAAACGGTTAGGAATTCATATTTTTTTTTTTTTTGCCATGACAAATAATGTTGAGAATTCATCAACAGAGGAGACACCAACCCTAGATGGCGAAGACCGAACCTCTGTTCGACCATCAGAAGAAACGCTTTCTGCAAGAATAATTCCGACGATGGGCCATACATCCGGCCCAATCCAATGGCCCGTAACTTTTCCTCCAGCATATGGACAGGTATGGACCCAGTATCCGTTTGGCCCATCACCAGGACAGGTATGGCCTCAATACCCTTTTGGGCCATCATCGTTTGTAACAGGTCCAACGGAGGTATCGGGACAGACGATTCCGGCTCAAGAATCTGGATCCATTCCGGGTCAAGGAACCGAATCTATCCCGAGTCAAGGGACGAATCCCTACCCGGGATCTCAACCCGGATACGCGCCGCCGGGTCAAGGATCCGGATCTATCCCGGGTCAAGGGACGAATCCCTACCCGGGATTTCAACCCGGATATGCGCCGTTGTTCTTTCCGGTTGGCAGCGGCAGCGGTCAGCTTGAATTCGGCGACCCTCTCTACACGTCGCCGGCCGACGGACCTGAACTCAAGATCATCGGGAGGCAGCTTATCGGCGCCGAGAACTACACGGCTTGGGCTAGGGATTTCCGGCGCGCCCTTGTCACCAAAGACAAGGACGGCTTCCTTGACGGAGCCGTTCCTTTCCCGACCGACGAGCGACTTCAACGGCAATGGTGCAAGTGCAACCAACTGGTTCGCACATGGCTCGGCAACTGCCTTGTACTAGAAATCGCGGCCGGACTTCCGCCTACCGAAGACTCTAGAATTCTCTGGGACAGCATCCGCAAGATGTATGGACACCTCGACAGAGCGAAGCTGTTCACCATCACTCAAGCGATGTCAGAATTGAAGCAGGGGAACCTCTCGGTTACTTCCTGCTTCAACCGCCTCCCTGCCTTGTGGAACAAACTTGAGGCCGCCAAAGAACATCTCGAGGGGCCCGAAGAAACCATCAATCAGTATCGCAAAATTAAAGAAAGAGAAAAGACAACGAGATTCTTACTGATTCTCAATGAATCCTTCTCGGCCTTCAGGTCGCAAATCCTCGCGATGGACCCTCCACCACCGCTCGGCTGCATTTATCAGTTGGCCGTCCAAGAGGAGCATCATCGGACGGCCGCCGCAGACCACGCTCGGGTAGGCGAAGGCATGAGCCTTGCCGTTCTTCCCTCGGGCGATGGATCTGACGTAACCCTAACCCCCACAGATCTGGAGAGAAAGGTCATGGCTGCGGCTGCTGCGAGAAGAAATGGAGGAAACCTTAGGTCATTACAATCTAACGGCTCGGATCTGAGATCTGGAATGGATGGCTGGGATCGCCAATCCAGAATGAACGGCCCAGATAAAAACGCTGGATCCGATGGCTAGAATCTCAGCGCTGGAATGAACGGACGCGATCGTCGCGCTGGATCGGACGGCTGGAATCTCAGCGCTGGAACGGACGGACGAGATCAACGCGCTGGATCTGACGGCCATCATTTATCCGCGGCTTCAACAGAATCGGACGGCTGGGATCGTGCCACGTCAGTGAGAAAGGTCAGTGGGCAAAATCCCAGATTTAAAAATAAATTTTGCAGCTACTATAAACGTCCGCATCATACGATTGAGACGTGTTGGAAGCTACATGGAAAGCCCAATGATACAGACAAAAAGAGAGAATCCATAGTTTCTCAAGTTTTTGCACAAAAGACAGATGGATCACCTCACGAGATGATCACCCAAGAACAATATCAGAATATTGTACAAATGCTAGATCAACTCAAAACTAGCGATAAAGGTGCAGGATTCTCAGGTAATTTCCTATACAACAAGAATTCTCTTTCAGTTGATGTATGGATTATCGATTCTGGTGCTAGTGACCACATAGTATGCAACAAAAATCTATTTACTCATACATATAAAATGCCAGAATCCCTTATCACTGTGCGTCTTCCAAATGGAAACATCACAAATGTTACCAAAACCGGCACCGTACACCTTGGTCAAAATTTACTCCTGAAAAATGTCTTATATATTCCAGAATTTGAATTCAATCTTTTGTCTGTCTCAAGAGTATGTGAAGATAACTCTTGCCATGCCACATTCAATTCAGACAATTGTCTTTTTCAGGACCATTCGACTGGCAAAGTGATGGCTTTGGGTAGTATGGTAGAGGGACTCTATTTCTTGAACAACTCCCCAGTTGATTTAGAATTATTAAATAAGCATGTTTCTTGTAATGCCATCAGTTCAAATAAAAATCTCATTTCTCATCAACGATTGGGTCACAGTGCTTCTATTCCTCATCCAAAATGTCCAATATGTCCTTTAGCTAAACAATCTCGAGCACCTTTTCCAAAAAGTACAACTCGTGCAACAGATTCTTTTTCTTTACTCCATATGGACATTTGGGGACCTTATCATACTCCTCACCGTGACGGATCTCGATTCTTCCTTACAATTGTTGATGACTACACTCGAGCCACATGAGTCTATCTTATGCAATCGAAAAGCCAAACCTTTGGTCATTTATCAAATTTCATTTCCATAGTTAAAAATCAGTTTGGTAAATCTGTACAAAAAATCCTTACAGATAATGGACGTGAATTTTTCACTTCCGATTGCAACACATTACTATCTTCCCATGGTATGCTTCATGAAAGTTCATGCACTTACACTCCACAACAAAATGGAGTCGTTGAGCGCAAACATAGGCATCTGTTAGAAGTTGCCTGTGCTCTAAAATATCAGGCTTCCATTCCATAAGATTTTTGGGGAGATTGTGTGGCCACAGCACCTTACTTGATCAATCGCATGCCAACTCGAATTCTTAATGGTAGGACCCCTTTTGAGATGCTTTACAACAAACAGCCTGATAATAAACATCTTAAAGTTTTTGGTTGTTTATGCTTTACAACAAATGTGGGTCCTCGAAACAAAATGGGCCCTCGTGCCACTCAGTGCGTTTTTATGGGATATCCCCCTCTTCAGAAAGGATATTGAGTTATGGAGGTTTCTACAGGGACCTTTTTCGTTAGCAGGGATGTTGTATTCCATGAAGATGTATTTCCATTTCAGGAAATGGTTTCTCCATCACGGTTCTCTTTACCATCAGGGCACGATAGAGATTTTTTGTCCAATGAATCTTTATCTTCAGCGCCAGAGTATCTTATCGCACTAGCACCACCCATATCATCAGGATCATTTGTGTCTCCATCTGTATCAATGGAGTCTACACCTTCAGCAGCAACATCGCCAAGATTATCTGAGGACATTTCTCAATCTCATTCACCAACAGCAGTCTCATCAGTTATTCCTGAGTCATCGAATCCTCCAGCACATATCCTTGAGCAGCCTCGACGATCTGGACGGCACACTCGTCCACCTACATGGACTAAGGATTACATATGTTTTGCAAGAAGTTCTTCAGGTACACAGTATCCTATTACCTCATATGTGTCATTTAATCAGTTATCGTCAGGACATATGTGTTGTATCAGTCGTATATCTGAAGAACGAGAACCCTCTTCATTCGCCGAGGCAGCACGAGATCCTAGATGGCGACACGCGATGGAATCCGAACTTACTGCTCTCATGGAAAATCACACCTGGGATATTGTGCCTTTACCTCCAAGATGGAAACCGATTGGCTGCAAGTGGATTTATAAGATCAAATTCAAGGCAGATGGTTCTATTGAGCGCTATAAGGCTCGATTAGTTGCCAAGGGATTCACTCAAAAAGAAGGCTTTGATTACCACGAGACTTTTTCTCCAGTAGCTAAAGAAGTCACAGTACGTTCCTTCTTGTCTGTTGCAGCCATACGGAATTGGTCTCTCCATCAAATGGATGTCCATAATGCTTTTCTCCACGGTGATCTAGATGAAGAAATCTACATGGATATTCCACAAGGATTATGCAGACAGGGGGAGTCTCGGGTATGTCGTCTTCGCAAATCCTTATATGGATTAAAACAGGCATCTAGACAATGGTATGCCAAGTTCACTGCTGCACTAACCAATGCAGGTTTTGAACATTCTAAATATGATTATGCCTTGTTTACCCGAACTACAAAAGACTCATCAATTTATATGTTAATATATGTTGATGACATACTGATTATGGGAAACAATGATTCTGATGTTGCCAAGTTCAAAAGGTATTTGCACTCCACTTTTCACATCAAAGATTTGGGACCACCAAAATATTTCCTCGGCATCGAGATTGCTCGATCCAATGAAGGAATTTGCCTCAGTCAAAGGAAGTTCATCTTGGAGATTGTTTCTAGAGCAGGTTTATCAGGATGCAAACCAGCAGTCATCCCAATTAAGCATAATGTCAAGTTGACGACGCATGAATATGACATTAGTTCCCCTTCAACCATTAAGGACACAGTGCTCAAAGATCCTTCTGAATATCAGCGACTTGTCGGAAAGTTGATATATCTTACAATGACAAGACCTGATATATCGTATGCTGTACAAATACTCAGTCAGTTCATGCATATGCCAAAGCAATCACATATGGATGCGGCATTAAAGGTTGTAAAGTATCTGAAGGGATGTCCAGGCCTTGGTATACTTCTATCTCGTGACTGCAATATGAAGATGACAGCTTTCTGCGACACAGATTATGCTACTTGTCCAATGACCAGAAGATCTATTACTGGTTTTTGTATAAAGCTGGGAAAGTCATTGATTTCTTGGAAGACAAAGAAACAGGCAACTGTTTCACTATCATCTGCAGAATCAGAGTATCGGGCTATGGCAAAGACTGCTTGTGAAATAGTCTGGATACGAGGACTACTCTTGGACCTTGGAATACAGGTCAATGGACCAACTGAATTGTCTTGTGATATGATGCTGCACTCAAATTAGCGGCAAATCCAGTTTTTCATGAAAGAACAAAACACATAGAAGTGGATTGTCATTTCACTCGGGATAGAATCAAAGATGGAGTTCTCGTGACAAAAGGGATAGGAACAACTGAGCAACCTGCAGACATCTTCACTAAAGCGTTATGTCGGAAACAGCACAGATACTTATTAAGCAAGCTTGGTATCTTTGACATCTACAGGCCATCAGCTTGAGGGGGAGTGTTGGAAATGTATCTTGAATGTATCTTGAAGATTCCGATTAGTTTTGGTAAATAGGAAAATAGGAAAATAGAGATTCATTTATTATTTTTTCCTGTTTTATTTCTTTGTCTCTTACACTATAAATTTACCAATGTAATGTAAATCAGTACAATGAATATATACAGAAAAGCTCTCTTCCAAGTCTTCATTACGTTTTCTGTCAATGCGCGCCCTCTTTCTGCACAAGATCCCATGAGGTAAATACAACTTTTATTCTCACTAAACTCTTACAGCCTATCAACTTTTGAAACTAAAAAATGAAGTAAAAACGCCAATAAAGCATACAACAAGAATATGACTTTTTTTTCTTGCTTAAATAGAAATCCTGAAGCTCAGGAAATAAGTAATTCAAACAATAGATTAACAAAGTGGAGGTTGCATCTTTGGAGCATGCATTGCATAGTAAGAGCAAAGACTAACAATACAATAACAGAAATGAATTTGCAAAGGCAAGTCCCAAAATCTGAAGTTAACTTGTATTGATGCCCGATGCCTCCGTGAGAAACTCGTGCCAAAGTAATAATCTTACTAATCCAGTATTCAAATTTTCAAAGCAATCACTAAATATCACAACCTGAATTTGGCTGTCGCAAGACAAAACTAGACACGCTTAGTTGATTTTGCAGGAAAAGCTAAAAATTTGATATGGCTATGCTTTCATTCTTCTCGTGTCCCATACTAGCATATCCCGATTCAGTCGCCCCTGAAAGGGCTATACAAACCGAAACCTTTATTCCTTTCAGTATTGTCCTTATGCAAGCCAGGGAGAAAGTAGGAACCAATCCAATGGCAAGATTGGGTAAACTTCTGTGTGTGTGTGTGTGAGAGAGAGAGAGAGAGAGAGCCCACAAAGAATGAGCAGTCGAGCGAGGGAAAGGATGGAACATTATAGCTGAGCGAGGAGCAGGCAGAGGCACGTAATGATATGGGAAATAGGATTTTGTTTTTTAAAATGGACAAAATTGGATTTCTAATAAGCTTTTGAGGACAAAAAAGGAAACTGAGCAAATTTTATTGAAGAAAGGTTTCACCATTATGAAATGTTGAAAGTTCAAGGCAAGTGGGGACCTATCTTGAGCTTTTACCTTTCCTAAGATTAGTATTTAGCCTAAAGTCCCCTTAAAAACGCTTGTGAAACACACAAATTTCTTCCCAACCCTTGATAAAGCGGAAGCAAATGCAGCCTTAACCCACTTATGACTCATACGCCTCTTCTCCCCCCCTTTCACTCTCTCATGTCTCTTCCTCGAACCAAGCTTTGGACACCTCCAATTTGTGCCTCAGCATCTCTTTCAACGCTTCAATTTGCTTCACCGAGTTGGCATTCTTGGCGTTCTTGGAGCAGATCACGCCCTCCAGCATCAGGATGAGAGAAGCCGTCTCTTGGACAAGCTTGTGCTCGAGGAGCTCGATCATGAGGCGCAACTCGCATTGGCGGAGGTCCTCCATTAGGCGAGGGAGGTCGCATATGTCTGGCAAGCGGGACTGGACCTAGGTGAAGTAGTGCAGGAAGTAAGCATTGAAGGAGCGATCGAATGCCACCTTCTGGGAGGATGTCTGGGGCAGCCCAGCAACAACGGCTTTGGCTAATTTAGTCATGGTAGAAAATTGAAGGATTGAAGTTTCCATTACCCTCATGCGCAGCACGAGCTCACAACTCCACTCTATGATTATGTTATGCCGGAATTACTTCTGCAATAAAATATCTTTTACAAAAAATCATTCTTTGACTTTTAATTTAAAAAAAAAGAAAAAAGAGATTATGTAACAATTCTGGATAGGAAATATCCAGACAAATAAGGAAATCAACTACTTTACTTCGAACAAAACTATACAAAGGCAACTATACCAGAATTCAATCGATGATAAGGCTTGAAAAGTATAGCTATTACAAATGAACCAAATGTAAACAAACCTGTTGAAATTTAATCGATAATAAAGCTTGAGAACACCAATATAAAGATACACTTTGAAATTAAATTGACAACATGGATCTGAAAGTTACAACTAAGAAACACGGCGAAATTTAATTGACAATGTGAGTTTGAAAAATAAAAATACAATGCAATAAAGTAAAACTAACTAAAAGACAGAAAACTTGTTTGATTTGTGGGGGGCTCTTTAATAGATGAGTCATGGTATTTATAATGGTAGTGCCATAACTAGGGGTGTCAACGGTTCGGTAAAACCAAACCGAACCGAACCTTTAGGAAGAACTACTGAACCGAACTGAATGAGACCCAAACCGTATATGAACCGAACTAAAATTTTGGTTCGATTCGATTCGGTTTTTCGATTTTTGATTTTTAGATTTCAATTTTCGGTTTTAGCTTTCGATTTTCGATTTTTGCATTTGTTTTTTGTGGGGTTTTTTTTTTTTCTATGTATATTGTAAGAGTATTTTCCTGAGCCCCGTTTGATTCAGATTTTCAATTTTGGGATTTCACTTTTGTTTTCTTTTTGTTTTTTTGGTCGAATATTATAAGAGTAATTTTCCCAGGCCTCGATTGGGTGCTTTGGTTCAATTCTATTCGAATTTTTTATTCTCGCTTTTTTTGGTCGTATATTTTCGGATCGGTCCAACCCCACTTTAATTAACACCTTGCAAGATCACATTTTTCTAAAAGGTTCACATCTTAAGACGATTATTGCAATTTGGAAGTGCTTTCAAATTTGTGTAAACATACCTGCAATAATGAAATATGAGCCCATTCAAAACTTATTGCGCTAAGGAAAACAAAAAGAGAGGCATAACCTCGAAAAAAACCAATGGCTTTACCCTAACCATGAGTACCAAATAAAAATTAACCTACAAAAAGAGTGGGAGAAACTCCATTGCTACAGATCATATGAAATGACCCATAAGTTCAATAGGTCTAAGTACATATCCCAAACAGACAAAAATCTTCATAGCTTAGAGAAAATTTTCTGAGCCACAGTTATGGCCCATAACTGTTATTTAGCATTTTCCAATAGTTGTATCCATGTTCTTCCATCTCCAAGGATTTTGCATTCATATTCTCGTGATGCCATGATCATATTGTTGGACGGTTGCTCCTCCAAAAATGCATTCCAGTTGTTCCACAACCTCAATTGCCTTGTTCTCCAGTGACTTTGAACTGATAACCACATCTCGAGGCTCATGTATTCAATCTTCTTCTAACATCTTGACAACTTACCAAGCTCATCAATACTCTCGTATCATTGTTAATCACTTGTCCTCGTATATCAACAATTGATTGAGGGTGAATATTGGTGTGTTAATATCGATGTGGATCTTAATAATTGTCAACAATGCATCATGTGCATGATAATATCCATGCGTTAGCCACGTGTTCATCCATGTTGACGACTTGGTCAACTTTAGGTATAAGTAGATTCAATGGATCGGATATGGCATTTTCTATTATTAAGATATGATTTTCAGGGATTCATGAACAATGACGTTGAGTCTCAATTTGTTTTAGGCTTCGAGAGGAGTCTTGACTAAAGTCTCCCCTTCTGCCGGGATTTTCCAGCGTTTTGTGTGCTTTGTACTCTCAATCTTTGCTGAAGATATGGTCATAATGACTGTCTGCTGGATTTTCTCTGCTGTGTCCTTTTTGTTCCTTATGTGTTTTCACACTAGTAATTTCCTTCGTTCACACACGCATGAATGTCGTGTTGAAAGCGGCCTCAAGTCGACCATTTGGGTCAACCGGAAGGAAGGAGCGGCAAGGACTTAGGACTTGTGTAGCGGACCGCGTCCAAAATTTTTTATAGGAATTCCCCGCTTAAAATTCGCCTTGGAAAATATAGGATTGGATTGGGTTGTCTAAGAGATCGGTTCACTGGAATTCGTAATTTTATTAAAAAGGATCTACAATATTGAACACGAAGAATGCAATAGAGATTAAGGATACGGCATTACAAATGTATTTCTATCACGAGTCAAGTTGTTAGCGGATTTGACTGCTAATATTTTCATGATAATATGAATGAGGTATTTGAGCGAAAAATTTAAGTGTCGATAATAATTTTCCTTAAATATTAGTAAGTTAATATTTCCTTGGGTGAAATTTTGTTGTTCTTTTTTATCAACAAGCCAGACTACATATGAAACCGGTCTTGTGAATTGTTAGACTAGATCGTAGAATTTCCTTAAATATTAACATTGCAATCTGACTTGTTTTGTTCAAATTTGGAAACGAAAAAGCCTTTTTCTTATTGGCAAAAGTGATTAGTATAGGTAAATTTTTAAATTTGACACAAGATTTATGGACTGTAAATAAGCAACACAATTTAACTCGTTCCTAGAGGGAAAAAAGAGCAATGCTAGACATAAGAAAAATGGATATGTATATATATATATATTATGTGTGTAATTGTGGTTATATATTAAGATGGATGGAGTATGAAGAGGAAAATAGTGTGGTGGCTTTTTTAGGCAAGTTTTGTCTTCAATTTTTTTTCTTTGTAAAGTCGAGAGTTTTGCAATTAAGTGATTCATGTTTTAATGTTTTCTTTATTCGAATAACCACATTTTAATGTTCAATATAGCTTTCCACCTCATTTGGTACAATGCTTTTTTAAAATCTTTACATAATTAGTACCATTTGGGGTGGGCAGAAAAGATAAGTGTGGGTATACATTACTTTCCTCAAAGGCGAACGGGATTTCTTAAATAGGACCAGCCGCTTCTTTTCATGATTGTGACATGGGAGACAATTACCCTGCACTCTTGATGCACCTCCGGATCCATGCTCAATGTGTAAGGGCTGCTTGAGGTTCTCCTTCCAAGGCGTGTTCTCCTGCTCAGATAATGCAGAAGTTCTCCTTTTTTCAATAAGTATAATCTAATTTTCCTTCGTTAATTTCCTTTGCGTAGATCTAGTGTATCTCTCTCTAGTGCTTTTGTTCCTGGTGAAATAAGGAGAGAGATCTCTGCTATTTGGGCATACACAACTCGGGTGATTTGGCTCTGTTAGGAGGATTCAAGGATTTTGCATCGATATCAAGTCTATCTGGTCAGTTAACTGTTAACATAGGAATTCTTTATGTTTCTATACGCATCTTTTTTTCTTTTTATTGATCTTGTCTGTTTTTAACCGTTCTGCGATTTTGCTTGGCATTGTCTCCGTTTTTCATGTCGTGTCCTCTTTGTAGGTAATAGCAAAAAGAATGCCTAAAGAGCGAGATCCATTTCGTAAGTATGTGGAATATGTAGAGAACGAGTGGAAGTGCCTGTTTTGCGGCAACAAGTATCGCGGAAGTGCTACAAGGATCCGGGCGCACTTGCTGGAATTCCGGGCAAAGGTATTAAAGGTTGTGAGAAAGTTGATAATCTTGTGAGAGCAGAAGCCTCGCAGGAAAAGAAAGGTGAAGGCAGCGGATTGGATAAAAGCACCGGAGGCACATCGGGCGAAGGAACGGAAGGAACAGTTTTTGGCAGGGTCAAAGTGTACTCCCAAGAGACGATGCGTCGAATCCCAACGGCACGCAGAACCCGAATCAACTTCGGCCAACTGGAACTGGTACTGCTTCAGCATGCCCTCAGGATCAAGTGTCTTTGCCTCCCAGTGATATGCCTCTGGATAATCTGGATAACATCCAACAATCCGATCCATTGAACCGAAGGTTGGATGCAGCACATGGAAATGAAAATGCTTCATATATCCAGCAACTTCCGATGGACTCGTCGGCTTCATCTGGTCTTGATTTTAGTGAGCTACAAGCGCTTCTTGAGCTACCAACTCATCTTGAATCAGAGACGGAAGAACAAAATGCAAGAGGGCTATCATCATCCCCAAATGATGAGGTCCATTGCAGCAGTATGTCTCAGAGAATATGTTGGAAGATATGGTTCTCAAGATTGTCGATATATATTTGTATCTATCTTAGGAATAGAAAGATCATAGAATATTTGGGAGAATATATACTTGCTTTTATTATTATTCCTTTTGTACTATATACATGATATTGTACAGAAAATACAATCAATGAAGTGAGGCATTCCTCTTCAATACTATCTTCCCTATAGCTTATTGCTTGCTCGGTTCTTCCTTCTTGCTCGCTTGATCTTGTGACATGGTATCAGAGCGTTCTTGAAGTTCCGAGTTCTCTTATTGCTTCCGCTTCGATTGCCTCATCGATTGCCTCACGGAACTCCAATCTGCAAAAGGGGTTGCCATAGGAATCGTTACTTTTTAGGGAAGATTTTTTATCATGACTAAAACACCACAAGACCTCACCTTAGAAACCACACCAGAAAGCTTGCAGACACGAGAAACCACCCAGGACTCCTCTGTCGTCACCACAGAACAAACGGGCGGCAACCCTGCAAATCAACAAAGTTAACAATTGCAATGGCAGCCATTCTAGACTCAGTCAAATCTGGGGCAGCCCTTTATGGGCCATCCATACCAGTGGATACCATATCCATGGTTCCATGGGCAGAACCCAAATGCATCATCGTCTGGAGGCTACCAAAGCAATGTTGGTTCTGATGGAGGCCTACCAACCGGCGAAGGGGCAGGCGCATCCATTAGACCAGAACAGACATGCGGCACACCTGGATCAGGAATGGGAGGAAATCCCTACCATCCTTTTCTCAATACGGGTCATGCGGGTTATGCGGGTCAAGGGACCGGACCGAATCTCGGACTCGGGATGTTTCCATATCCGATTTTTGCTGCCGGTGGCCAACCAGAACCAGGCGACCCACTACACACGACTAATGCCGACGGGCCGGAATTGAAGCTTATCAACCAACAATTGACCGGCGCCGACAATTACTCGAGCTGGGCACGAGATTTCCGATGGGCACTGGTAACAAAAGATAAAGACGGATTTATCGATGGGTCGATTCCGATCCCAACTGATGAAAAAATGGCACATTTTTGGAAGAAATGCAACCAATTAGTCAGAACATGGATTGGAAATTGCATAACGACCGAAGTCGCTGCCGGACTCCCTCCGACGGAGGATTCAAAGGAGATGTGGGATAATATCAAAGAAATGTTCGGAAAACTTGATCAAGTCAAGATTTTTTCGTTAACACAGCAGATCTCGGAGCTTAAACAGGGAAACATGTCTATTGCAGGCATATACAACAAACTTTCAGCCTTATGGAACGAACTCGAGGCAGCCGAAGAGAGATTCGACTGGCCCGAGCCCATTCTGCAACAATACAAACAGATTCGCGATAGGGAAAAGGCGATCAGATTTCTGCTCATACTCAACGAGCCTTACCTCTCATTCCGATCTCAGATCTTGACTGTTGAGCCTCTACCAAGCATCGGCCGCATCTATCAATTAGCCGTGCAAGAAGAAAATCAACAGCGAACGACAGACTATTCTCGAGGCGGAGAAGGAATCACCTTGGGGGCGAAAACCCTAAATCGATTCGCACAGAGGAGCGGAGGAGGTAGAGGGCAGAAAGAGGCGGAACTAGGGTTCCTCGCAGCGAACCCTAGCTATCTCGATCCCATCGGGTGATCGGACGGCTCGCATTCTTTCTTTGCAACGCAAAGATCCGACGGCTCACAAAGAACGGGCTCGACCAGAAGTGATGGGCCGCGAAGCGCTCTGGAATTAATTAGCCTAGATGGGCCGAGGGACTCTCTTGGGCTGGAATTCTCGCGCGGGCTACAAGGCAGTGGACCAGGTGGGCTACCGCGCGGAGGAAATGATACATATGGGTCCAATTTTGCCCAAATCTCACAGCCCACGAATAGAAATTTCTTGGGCTCAAGGAATTTTACTTCCAAAGGCAAAGGTAAAATTTACTGTGACTACTGTAAACGTCCACATCATACAATAGAAAATTGCTGGAAATTGCATGGGAAGCCTGGAGAAAAAGAAAAAGGGAAATTTTCCCAAATTTTTCAGGTATCTAGACAACCGATGGAAAAGACAATTACTCATGATCAATATCAGGAATTGATGGAGGCCATAAGAAAATTGGATGCCTCTGATAAATCTGGAAGCTTCACAGGTACTTCTTATTGTATGGTAAATTCAATTTCGAAGGATGCATGAATTATTGACTCAGGTGCTAGTGACCACATTGTCTGTGATAAGAGTTTACTTTCAAATATCAGACGATTATCTTTTCCCAAATTTGTTCAGCTTCCAAATGGAAACATGATTGCAGTTGAAATCATTGGCACTATAAATCTTAATTCTCACATCACTCTTCGAAATGTGCTTTACATTCCTAAATTCCACTTCAATCTCATGTCAGTATCTCGAGCTTGTGAAGAAAATTCATGCCATATCTTATTCAATTCTGATAACTGTTTCTTTCAGGCCCTTTCGACTGGGAAAATCATAGGCTTGGGTAAAGTTTTCCAAGGGCTATATTTCTGGATGAATTTTCAATTGTCGTCTTCTTTTGATTCAAACAAATCATTGTGTAATGCTGCTATCAATGATAAGAATCTTCTTCATCAAAGACTAGGCCATACTGCTTTATTTCCTTATCCTCAGTGTCCCATATGTCCATTAGCAAAACAGACACGTGCTCCTTTTCCACAAAGCAATTCTCGAGCCGATGAAATCTTCTCACTAATTCATGCTGATGTCTGGGGACCATATCATACTTTGAATCATGATGGGTCCCGGTTTTTCCTCACGATTGTAGATGATTTTTCACAAGCAACATGGACTTTCCTCATGCAATCAAAGGCTCAGGTCTTTTCTCACCTAAAAACTTTTCTCACCTTATCTAAAAATCAATTTGGGAAATCAATTCGTTGTCTCCGCACTGACAATGGTAGAGAATTTTTTAATGGGGAGTGTGCTGCTTTTCTTTCCTTAAATGGAATTTTACACGAAAGCTCTTGCACATATACACCACAGCAAAATGGAGTGGTTGAAAGAAAACATCGTCACCTATTGGAAGTAGCACGTGCCCTTAAATTTCAAGCTTCAGTTCCTGGAATTTTTTGGGGAGACTGTGTGGTCACATCAGCATACCTGATCAATCGTATGCCATCACAGATTCTTAAAGGAAGATCTCCTTTTGAAATATTGTATGGAAGAAAACCGGAATTGAGCCATCTTAGAGTATTTGGGTGCCTATGCTATGTGACCACGGTAGGGCACAATGATAAAATGGAACCTCGTGCAAGACAGTGTATTTTCATGGGGTATCCGAATCTCCAGAAGGGATATCGTGTTTATGAACCATCCACGAAGAAATTCTTTGTGAGCAGAGATGTAATTTTTCATGAAGACATCTTCCCTTTCAAAGATGCGCTTCATTCATCTCCAAATGCAAGGCCTGATTCTCACCACTTCTTATCAGAGGAAGAGCCACCTTCTGGAGAATCTTACATTGTTATTCCCCCTCCGAGATATTCGGACTTGATGGCTTCACCATTACCTAATGAGACATCTATGGATCATTCACTTGCCGAGTCTCCCAACGAAAGGAATCATCATGTGACAGCATCACCAGAATCAGGCACTAATGAAGATTCGACTTCAGTCCAACCTCCAGAACCTCGGCGATCTGGTCGAGCTAGTCGTCCACCCATATGGACGAAGGATTATGTGTGTGCTTCATCAACATCACCAGGTACTCGATATCCTATCTCATCCTATACTTCATTTGATAGGCTATCGTCGGAACATTTATGTTGCATGAACCATGTCTCTGAGGGGCAAGAGCCATCTAGTTATAATGAGGCAATACATGATCTGCGTTGGCAAAAGGCAATGGAGGCAGAATTACAAGCCCTAGTAGAAAATCACACTTGGGATATTGTGCCTTTACCTACTCATAGAAAACCTATTAGCTGTAAATGGGTATATAAGATTAAATACCGAGCATATGGTTCTATAGAAAGATACAAAGCACGACTAGTGGCCAAAGGTTTCACACAACGAGAAGGTTTTGATTACCATGAAACTTTTTCTCCAGTGGCCAAAGATGTAACTGTTCGTTCTTTCCTGTCGATTGCTGCTATTCGTGAATGGCCATTACATCAAATGGATGTTCATAATGCCTTCTTGCATGGAGATTTGGATGAGGAGATATATATGGATCTTCCACTAGGATTACGGAGACAGGGGGAGTCTAAGGTATGTCGTCTCCGCAAATCTCTGTATGGATTGAAACAAGCCTCTCGTCAGTGGTATGCCAAATTTACTAGTGCCCTTACATCCGCTGGATTTAAACAATCCAAATATGATTATGCCTTATTTACTTGAAGGAAAGGTATGTCATTTATTTATTTGATGATTTATATCGATGACATACTCATCATGGGCAATGATGATTCTGCTGTCAAGAAACTGAAAGAATATCTTCATTCCACCTTTCATATTAAAGATTTGGGTCCACCTAAATATTTTCTTGGAATCGAGATAGCTCGTTCAAATCAAGGAATCTCACTCAGCCAGCGGAAATATGTAATGGAGATTATCTCAGACGCAGGGTTGTCAGGTTGCAAACCTTCCATCATTCCCATCGAACAGAATGCCAGACTAACTTCTGTTGAATATGATTCCGAAATATCTTCCCCTGACGATCCACTGTTGAAAGATCCGTCAGGATATCAGAGACTTGTAGGGAAACTCATCTATCTTACTATGACAATGCCAGATATCTGCTATGCAGTACAAACTCTTAGCTAGTTCATGCACAGCCCAAAACAATCTCACATGAACGCAGCCTTGAAGATTGTGAGATACTTGAAGACATGCCCAGGATTGGGAATACTTCTTTCTCGAAAGTGCAACATGGAAATGACAGCATATTGCGATTCTGATTATGCTACATGTCCTATGAGCAGAAGATCAGTTACTGGGTTCTGCATCAAATTTGGGGAATCTTTACTCTCATGGAAGACAAAGAAGCAATCCACTGTGTCATTATCCTCAGCTGAAGCCGAGTATCGATCCATGGCAAAAACCGTGTGTGAAATAGTTTGGCTGAGAGGTTTACTTATGGATCTAGGGGCAGAAATAAAGGGACCTACTACACTCTTCTATGATAATGATTCGGCTCTCAAGCTTGCAACAAATCCTATAGTTCATGAGAGAACAAAGCACATAGAGGTCGATTGTCATTTCACCAGAGAAAAGATCCAAGAAGGAGTTGTCCAGACAAGAGGGATCAAAACCACGGAACAACCGGCAGACATGTTTACCAAACCTCTGTGTCAGAGACAACACGCATATCTTCTAAACAAGCTGGGTGTCTTGGACATTTACAAGCCACCAGCTTGAGGGGGAGTGTTGGAAGATATGGTTCTCAAGATTGTCGATATATATTTGTATCTATCTTAGGAATAGAAAGATCATAGAATATTTGGGAGAATATATACTTGCTTTTATTATTATTCCTTTTGTACTATATACATGATATTGTACAGAAAATACAATCAGTGAAGTGAGGCATTCCTCTTCAATACTATCTTCCCTATAGCTTATTGCTTGCTCGGTTCTTCCTTCTTGCTCGCTTGATCTTGTGACAGAATATCTAAGCTTAGATGAACATATTGCAGATGGAATCACTCCAGATTCACTGCTACATCCAACATATTGGTCAAATCTTGACCACTCGCTGCCGGAGAATCTTCCCGAATCTCGTGAGGCAATTGTAAACACTTTCAAGGAAATACAAACAAATGAACTGCATAATCCAATAGTGGGATCATCGTTACAAATTGATTCATCCCTTGATGTGGACGGCGCAAATCGTTTGCTGGATTGTGGTCAACCGTGTATAGACGAAGTGGTTCCTGTACGCAGCAATACTAGTTCGACGGACGCTGTCCAGCATCCTGGTCAACTTCCCCTAACGTCTGACAAGGAAGATGAGAATGATATCCGTCAGTTTCCTTCGCGAACTCCAATGGTCATTGATTCCTCGACCGCATTACAGCATTCAAGCGACTCTCACATTTTTGAGGCAACAATCGTTCATTCGCTAGTTCCAGAGGCGTCAACAAATCCAATAGGCCCATCATCATCACACGGTCTGTCTCGATTAATCTACAATGCTACTATGGTTCTGTTAGATCCTCACATATTTACAAATTATTTTATCAAAATTAACAAATGATGTGTTTTTAAACAAGATATCAGTGGGGATTCTCCAATCAGGAACGTGCCGGGCATCCTTGCATATTCCAGATGTCCGATATCACCTCCTTTTTATTGCACCATTTGTTTCATCAAAATATTATTTTTTTGCGGATGTCGATTTTCGTTTTAGATATTTTGTATGACCAAGTTCTAGATGTTGTTTTACCTATACCCATGGCTTGATTTGAAAGTCCAATGGTTGGTTAATCTTATACTTGAATATTTTATTGCAAGCAGCTTCGGTGCCCCCTCAACGTCGAAGTGTTCCATACCAATCCACTAATCTCGAGACAGCGCACCAGAATCCAACCGTGCCATCATCATCACAAGCTCCAAATAATGCTCCTCCACCTCCCCAGATTCTACCTTGTGGAACAGGCCTGACAGACCCATCGTCATTACCAGGTCTATGGTTGTTTACAGAAATTAATACTTATGTATCACAATGTTACATTGTTATGGAGCAGTAGGAATGCTATCACGAGACTCTAACCGGTGGAAATTTTAAATTGTGGAATCAGATATGCACAAGGGTACACCAATTACAAGTCATCAAAACACCGGCAACAATTTTGGAGAGAGTAGTGCTTCGAAAAGAAAACTAGAACTCCTCTACAGCAAAGAAGCCATCATAAGGGATGAGTTAGAATTTGCTGCATCTCTATCCCTAAAGAAGCCAAGAATGGAAGTTGTGAATTGGTTGGCGAATGTGGAGATGCTTAGAAATGATTGTACTGAAGCAACAAGTGAGGATTGTTTGCCATCAAATCAACCGGTGGATATACTATTGCATGAAGTAGAAGACCTTATGAGACAAGGCAAAGGACTATTTGAGGCGAGAGAGACCAAAGTCAAAGAATTGCTAGAAAATAAGATGGTGGGAAAGGCATTTTAGAGAAATACTTCAGAGATTTTGGAGTACCTAGTAGGGAATCAAAAATGCCGACTAGGCATTTATGGAATGGGAGTGTTGGTAAAACAACTACTATGGTACACATACAAAATAAACTCCTTAAAGAAGCAAACTATGGCGATGTGTTATGGATCACTGTGTCAAAAGATTTCAACACACAAATATTACAAGACGCCATTGCGGAGGAACTAGAACTGGACAACCTACCAAAAAAGAATGTGAGGAAACGAGCAGCAATGTTGTGCCATTATTTTATGAAAAGAGGCAACTCTATTGTAATCATCGATGATGTGTGGGAAAGCTTTGATCTTAAAGAGGTGGGAATCCCAATTGAATCAAATGGAATGAAGTTGGTCTTAACCACTCGATCCTTCAAGGTATGCAAACAAATGCAATGTGAAAAAATGATAAAAATTGAGCCTCTATCTGATATAGAAGCCGAGAGTTTATTTTTTGAGGAGTTTGGATCCAAAGTGGCCCTTAATTTGGATAGTAAAGCAGTTGTGAAGTCCATTGTTAAAGAATGTGTAGGATTTAAACATGGGCCTAAGTCGGCCCGGCCACGATGGGCCTAAGGGCCCGGCCCACGGGAATTAGGCCAGTGGAAAAGGGCACCTATAAAAGGGATGAGAAAGAGAATGAACGTACCTTTTCGCATTTAGTACGTTCAGATTTCTCTCCCAAGAATCTCTCTCTCTCTCGAAGGCCAAGAAGCGACGCCATTTCCACTTCACGGCGAATCTTCGACATCGGATCGAACGGGACTGAAATCTCTTCCTCAATACGGCATCGGTGTCTAATCTGTGGCCAACAAGGTACGCTCGAATCCGTGGTGTGCTTTTGATCGGTGATACGTTACAATCCCGGGCTTATCTTCCGCATATGATTTAGGGGTTCGGTTTAGGTGCCGAATCCGGTTTTTCGGGGATCATTCGATCCCAACATTGGTATCAGAGCCCGTGTTAGCGTTTTCCCGACTTGTATGATGTTTTATGATGTTGTATGATGTTTCACGATTGATTTTTTCGCAAATGAACTTCGGCCGTACGGATCGGGGCAAGGAATCCCGACACCCGAGAGTTGTTCGCATATTATTTCGATTTTTCGTAAGTCGAAACCAAAATCCGATGGCATAGGGAGGAAGGCGACGTCGAGACGAGTCCGGGAAGATGTCGTGCGCCGCCGGAGGACACCGCACGCACCCAGACGCGCGGCCGGATGCCGCTGCGCGTGGGCGCGACGCGCCCAGACGCGTTGGTTCGTCCAGCGCGTGCGGCACACGCGCCGGTGACGAACCGGCGCCTGCGAACCGCCGGCCGGCGAACCGGCACGCGCCAGTCCACGGACCGATGCGTGGTGACTTCAGCATGACGTCACCCAACGGTCGGTAACCGCCGGGGTGACGTCATCGCTGACGTCATCGCCGATGTCGTTTGGCCGGACGGTCACCGGCCGGCGACCCGACCCGACCGCCTGGCACGCGCGCGGCACGTGCTGGATGACGTCAGCGTGACGTCATCCCTCGCACGCGCGCGGCACGTGCGGTTGGTCCGTCTGACCCGAGCGACCGGTCCGACGAACGTTGACCGTTGACTTCGGTTGACCGTTGACTTTCGTTGACCGTTGACCGTTGACCAACAAAAAAAAAAGAAAAAATAATTTGTTTCTTTTTTCAATTAATGTCTATGTGGATTATATGTAATCCAATTTTGTTCTGCATTCGTTGCAGGAACAATGCCTCCCTTTCAGTTACATACGCCTATTCGTGTGATTACCGATAAACAAAAGGCAAAGCTTTCTAAGTTGATAGCTGAGTTGACTGATTATCGATGGGAGAAATGTGACTTAATTGATCATGTTCTTGAAGTCAACGGAAAGATTCAACTGGTCATATGGAATGGTCATCCCATGTCGCAGTCAGAGATGGTGCGATTTTTCATTAACGCTCTTCCACCTGAATGGCAAGATGTGTTGAATCGCATATGGGATGTCAATGGTGCTGCTTCATATAAAAAAATTGTGATAGATTTTGTAAACGAATATTACTGCATTGTTGCAAGGGAAAATGTCAAGAAATTGACCAAAATAGGATCTTTCCCAGTTCGTGTGAAGGTTATTTGTAAAATGTATTAGCTGTTTTTTTTTTGTTGAGTGTGCTATGTGGACATCCTATGTAAATGTTATCTACCTGATTGTTGTTGATGTAGCAACCTATATGTTAGCCATATTATGTGAAAGCCTTATTGTTATATTGTATGTCAATTATCTGTTGCTTTCTGTGATTGCTGGTTGCTGTGGGTAGTTAGATGTGGGTAGTAATAGAAGTTTTTGTAGCTTCATAGAATTGATTTTGCATATGACAATCATATTAATGATAGTTTTAAGTTAGGATTTTTTGGAGGATGATTGGAAACATAGTGACCTTTTGATTCTGAAACCTTACTTAAAATTATTAATTAATATGATGGGTTTGTGCAAAATAGATGCATAAATAATAGGCATTAATAACTCGTGCATATATGTCTGATGTGTTCAGATCAATGGCTTCAGCCACAAAGAGCATAGTTGTCGAGCTGAACAAAGGTGAAAAGCTCAAAGATGACAACTATGAAATTTGGCAAATGAAAATTCAATGTGTGCTGGAAAAGCAAAAAGCACTAAAAGCTCTTGACCATGTTATGGAAGATCTAGAGGATGCTGTGCGCCACCTTGAGTTAGCTGATCATCGCCTCAAGGCATTAGAGCAGGAAACATATATTTTCTGTGTTGCTTTAAGCTCAGAAGGGGCTTCATGCTTTAAGCTCAGAAGGGGCTTCATGCTCTAAGCGCAAGCGCATTGATTCGTTCAATATGTGGAAATGCAAGGGATCAAGTCCTTCTTGCAAGAAACCAAGAATTAACCAACAAAAGAGAGGAAAACGTCCTCATGTGAAGAATATCTCAAGGGTGAAATGTTACAACTGTGACCAGAAAGGTCACAATGCCCGCGATTGTCGCGAGCCAAAGAAGGTATACACCCTTGGTACAATTGGGAACTTTGCATATGTGTCAAGTTCTGTATTCTTGACTGAATCTAATCCTCTGTGGACTGTGGATTCAGGAGCGACAGACCATGTAGCAAAGGATAGAGGATCCTTCGTGGAATTCCGACGAGTACCTACTGGAACTAAGTGGATCTATGTGGGAAACAACTCCAGAGCTGAAGTGAAAGGAATTGGCACATGCCAACTTAATATGCGTGATGGACGCACTTTGTTCCTTCATGATGTGTTGTATGCTCCAGAGATTCGTCGCAATTTAGTGTCTGTTTTAGTGTTGGTTAAATTAGGTTTTAATATGAACTTCCATAATAAAGGTGTAGATTTGTATTTGGATACAAACTACTATGGTCATGGTTATTTTCTGGATGGTTTCATTGTATTGGATATTGATTATATTAATGTAAATATTTGTTATTCCCTTCTCACGTCTCACAATTCATATGATAATGATGTGAATGTGTGGCATGCTAGACTTGGTCATATTGGCCAACAGCGTATGAATAGACTAGCCAAAAAGGGCTTGTTGGGCAAAATTGAAAAAGTCGATTTGCCTATCTGTAAGCATTGTCTAGAAGGGAAAACGACAAGGAAACCATTTGGAAAAGGTAAAAGAGCTGAATTTCCTCTGCATTTAATCCATTCTGATATCTGTGGTCCAATGAATGTGAGAGGAAGGCATGTGGCTGTTTATTTCATCACTTTTATAGATGATTATACTCGATTCGGATATGTCTATTTGATTTCTCACAAATCTGAAGCAATAAGTTGTTTCAAAAGGTTTATGAACCTGGTAGAGAATCAATTAGACAAGAAAATAAAAGCATTAAGATCCGATCGAGGTCGAGAATATTTATCTGATGAGTTTAGAAAATTATGTGATGAAAAAGGAATAGAAAGACAGCTATCTATTCCATATACTCCTCAACAAAATGGTGTTGCAGAGAGAAGAAACAGAACCCTACTAGAAATGGTTAGGTCCATGATGGGGCATGCTAACTTACCTATCACCTTTTGGAGTGATGCGTTGTTATCTGCTGCCTATATACTTAACCGTGTGCCTTCCAAATCAGTTGCTTCCACTCCATATGAGTTATGGACAGGTAGAAAACCAGACTTAAGTTTTCTTAAGCCATGGGGTTGTGCTGCCTATACACTTGAATCCTCTCACAAGTTTGGGAAATTGGGTCCCAGAGGAAAGAAGAGTATTTTCATAAGATACTCAGAACACTCAAAAAGGTATGTGTTCATAGGTGAGCAGGAAAGTGGGAGTATAACTGAATTTGAATCACGTGATGTCACATTCTTAGAGGATGAATTTTCCTAAGAAGGGCGAAATAGGGGATGACAACACCCTATTTGAAACCTAGGATCAAGATAATGATCTTAGTGGAGTTCGTCCAAGTGGGAGTAATATGAGAAGTGATGAATTGAATTCAACTCATTCTCAATTGCAACCACATAATGAGACGACATCATCATTATCTAATCCCAGTGGGAGCATAATGGGAATGATGTGCAAAGTGTACAAACTCCCATACGGCGAACAAGTCGCCAAAGTATTCCCCGTCGACGTTTTAACATTGAGGGGGAAACTTTTATGGTTGCTCCACAAGATGAGGATGAGCCTAGAAATATTAATGAGGCTCTAAATTGCCCTAGTAAGGAAAAATGGATTCATGCAATGGAAGAGGAAATGGAGTCAATGAAATCAAACTAAGTCTGGGAACTGGTTGATCTTCCAAAAGGACGCAGAGCTATTGGGAACAAATGGGTTCTCAAAGTAAAGTGAAAGGCTGATGGCTCGATAGAAAGGCATAAGGCTCGCCTTGTAGCAAAGGGGTATAATCAACAGGAAGGGATTGATTATGAAGATACGTTTTCTCCTGTAGTGAGATTTACCTCGATTCGCATTATTCTGGCAATAGTATCTAGTTTGGATCTTGAATTATATCAAATGGATGTAAAGACTGCTTTTCTCAATGGAGAATTAGAGGAAGAAATATACATGGAACAACCAACTGGTTTCATGGTAAAAGGCCAAGAAGAAAAGGTGTGTCGACTTTTGAGGTCGATATACGGCCTTAAGCAGTCATCGAGACAATGGTATATACGTTTTCATAATGCCATAATGGCATATGATTTTACAATGATTGATGAGGATCATTGTGTATATATCAAAAGATCCAAGGATCAATTTGTGATCATATCATTATATGTTGATGATATACTGATTGCCGGAAGTAATATGGAGTTTGTTCATACTGTCAAGAGTTGGTTGTCTTCCAACTTTGAAATGAAGGATATGGGTGAGGCTGCATACATTCTTGGAGTTAAGATTTCAAGAGATCGTTTGAAGAGATCGTTGTCTCTTTCGCAAGAAACATATATAAATAAAGTTCTTGAACGATTTCGTATGCAAGATAGTAAACCCATAGACACTCCTATTGCGAAAGGTGAAGGATTGAGCCATAGACTGTGTCCGAGGACTCCACAAGAAAAGGAACAGATGAAACATGTTCCTTATGCTAGTGCAGTTGGGAGCTTGATGTACGCTATGATGTGTACAAGACCCGACATATGTTTTGCAGTTGGAATGGTGAGTAGATACCAATCCAATCCAGGTCCAGCACATTGGAAAGCTGTAAAGAGAATACTGAGGTATCTGAAGGGTACTGCTGATTTCAAGTTGAATTATCAAGGAAAGGATCTGCGACTTGAAGGCTATTCTGATGCTGATTGGGGAGGAGATTTAGATGAAAGAAAATCTACCTCTGGTTTTGCTTTCTTACTGAACAATGGCGCCATATCATGGAGCAGTAAGAAGCAAACGTGTATAGCCTTATCCACGATGGAAGCTGAGTTCGTGGCATTATCAGCAGCAGTACAAGAAGGAGTATGGCTTAAGAGATTTTTGGATCATTTAGGTATTGTTGAGAAAGCTGCATATCCGTTATTGGTTAACTGTGATAGCCAAGCAGCTATAGCATACACTAAAGATCCAAAATATCATGGCAAGACCAAACATATAGATACCAAGTATAACTTTGTAAAAGATATGGTTGCACGAAAGGATGTGAACTTGCAGTACATATCTACGCATAGAATGGTAGCAGATCCTATGACAAAGCCAATACCTAGAGATGTGTTTTGTGGTCATGTGAAATCTCTAGGATTGCGTAGAGTCTGATGTACTGGATTGTAATTTCCCTGAGTTGTTCACATGTATGAACTAGTGTTGTTTCATTATTAATGCCTATGAATCTTTGTTTGATCTTTATGCATCTTAATGCTTACTGCATTATATTATGTTAAGAAAGTATGTCGGACAGATAAGAGATTAGCCCCCTCACACGGGTAATCGCCTCTATTTACTATGTGATAGATAGAGATGAGACTGTTTTTAAGCTTATTATCTAGGTGATAATCGAGAGCTAAAGCTTAAAATAAATATGTCGCCTTAACTGAGTGTTAAGATGAGGACATAATACTTACGATGTCCGAAAGTAAAATAACCCACACATTTTACTTTATCTGTCTAAGATGCCAGATGTGAGTTCTGATGAATTTTGTGAATGAGTAAATACTTGAACTCAAGTTAGACATTGGGTATGTCTAAACTATCATCTGTACGGTATTGATTGTGTAGACATACGCTCCATGGGAAATGAGTTAATACCGTAATACGTATTTCATACTACGTATGCATGAGACGGCCTATAAGAGTGGCAAAAGTTATGATCTCAACTTTTATGACGTGTGAGACTCTTGAGGAATAGAGTTCCTCATTTTTTAGTGCCCTCATGACTCTTACTTATTCTCAAGATTTCTATTTAGTGTTTGCTATCTTAGAATGTTGCCAATGGTCATGAGATGATTCGATCTAATGGGACATTTCTAGAAAAGCAAGTTGAACTGAAATTGAGAGTTTGAAGGAAAGAGGAAGATCGGATTTGTAGAATCACATTGTGGTTTTGTATTCACAGGTCGACCAATTATGACTGTCTTTGGGATAATCATAATTGTGAATACAATATATATATATATCATTGTTTAAATGAGATTAAGAGAGATATAAATGTGATCGATCGATCTAGGGTACTGCATACTAAATTTACTCGGAAAATGATGCCCAATATGAGCTGCTATATATTCCTAACAGATGTATAGCAACGAGCTCTCAAAGTATGCTGGTCGCACGGATTATTCACCGGTATGAATGTTCAAAGAGGAACAGAGGAATTTCAGTTGATGGGCCTAAGTTGGGCCTATCCGCCCATGCTGTTTTTTTTTGAACCACCATGTGCGAGTGGGAGATGTAGGATTTAAACATGGGCCTAAGTCGGCTCGGCCACGATGGGCCTAAGGGCCCGGCCCACGGGAATTAGGCCCGTGGAAAAGGGCACCTATAAAAGGGATGAGAAAGAGAATGAACGTACCTTTTCGCATTTAGTACGTTCAGATTTCTCTCCCAAGAATCTCTCTCTCTCTCGAAGGCCAAGAAGCGACGCCATTTCCACTTCACGGCAAATCTTCGACATCGGATCGAACGGGACTGAAATCTCTTCCTCAATACGGCATCGGTGTCTAATCTGTGGCCAACAAGGTACGCTCGAATCCGTGGTGTGCTTTTGATCAGTGATACGTTACAATCCCGGGCTTATCTTCCGCATATGATTTAGGGATTCGGTTTAGGTGCCGAATCCGGTTTTTCGGGGATCATTCGATCCCAACAGAATGTGCAGACTTGCCACTTGCAGTCATCTCGGTGGCAAGAAGCATGCGAGGAGCGACCAATGAGTTTGAATGGACAGATTGCTCGGAGAAATTGAGAGAATCATATATGGGGCAAACGGATATGGAAAAGGTCTTAAAGAAACTAGAATTCAGTTACAATCTCCTTGGTGATCATGCGGTCCAACAATGTTTCCTATCTTGTGCACTTTATCCAGAAGATAAATTGATTGATAAGTTCGAGTTGATAGAATTCTTTATTGACCAAGGATTGATTGGTCGATCGAATACAAGGGAGAAACAATATGCTAGAGGCCTCACCATACTAAACAAACTGGAATATGCTTGCCTATTGGAAAATCACACGGGAGAGATGAAGATGCACGATTTGATTAGAGACATGGCATTGCAAATCATGAGCAAGACTTCGATTGTAAAAGCAAGAAAGTGGTTAAGGGTGATACCATCTGAGGAATGTTGGATGGATGCTTTGGAGAAAGTTTCTCTGATGGACAATTTTATTGTAGAATTTCCTTTGAACATGTCACCAAATTGTCCTAAACTATCAACTTTGCTGTTGAATACAAGCTGGTTGTGTGATCTATTTATCCCTAATCCTTTTTTCAAGCATTTATGGGGGCTAAAGGTTCTAAACCTAAGTGGATGTGGACTAAGGGATCTTCCAAATTCCATTTCAGACTTGGTAAACTTGACAGCACTATTGCTTACACATTGTTATAAATTGCATCATATCCCTAATTTAGGGAAGCCCAGGTCTTTGAGAAAGTTGGACATTTCTTTTTGTTCTAATGTTAAAGCGCTCAAGGGTCTAGAGATGTTGGTGAATGAGATACCTCAACATAATTGGTACATGCATAAAGAGATTGCCCAAAGGAACATTGGGAGCTTTGTTAAACTTGCAGTGTCTTGGAGCTGAGCTAGTAAATGGAAAAGAATTTACAAAATTGTGGGCATTGGAGACACTTATATGCTTCTTTGACAATGTGGATGATTTCAACAAGTTTGTGAGGGTGGTTAGTAAGTGGGGGAATAACCTTCGCTATTACGAGATCAACATGTGTTGACACCTAAATTTTGGCGATCTAATTATTTATTTATTACATTAAAATTAGGGATTAATTTTTAACCCCTAAAAAAAATTATTATTAGTTAATTGCATTGCATATAAGTTTAGGTGCATTTATTTTTAATTTGGATCGGTGACGAATGGGTTCGACTTGATGATTCTAAGCTTCCATTTGGCGAGTTGACAAAAAAATTTGGCCAAGCCCATTATTCCTTTGGCTAAAGTTATGCATGCAAAGATTTCATAATATTTTTCGTATAGAATTGAAAAGCGATTGAAAAGTGCATGATATTTGAGTTGGGGTTGAATCTTTTAGCTATGGGAAAGAAATAAAGGGGAAAGAGGAAAATGAAAGAAGATATGCAAGTTCGCCTCTTCATGCAAGGAAAATATATAGATTACAAGAAGTGGGATCAGTCAACATGGGAAATATAATCGAGACCATCTTTAGGCACCCACGGGCACAAGCAAAAAGGAAAGGAGTCAAAGTAAAATATATTTTGAACATTCCTGGGAGGAAAGGAAATTGGGCACGGCAAGATTTAAATCAATTAAGATCGTCTCAAAGAAGAAAAGATGCGTAAGAAGCAAAAAGAAAGCAAGCATAAAAGCCAAGAAAGTGGACTCTCTTCGGAAAAAAAAAAGAAAAAAAAAGGAGAGCACGTTCATTCACGAGGAGAGAGAGGATTGTGTTCAATCAAGCTTTGTCTCTATTGTGCCATTCTTCTTTGTTGTTGGTCGTGAGCATCCGCCACCGCCATTAACGAACTAGCTGCGATCGTACCGAACCTCACCCATGAGGCCACATATACTGAATACACGGCCATAGACACGCAAAGAAGAAGACCATTCTTGGTGATCCTCGAGACATCGATCTTTGCCTCAGGTGTTCGTTTTTTTTTATTAGCACAGCTCTCCAACGCATCTAATTAGGCCTAGCTCCGCTCAGCCCATCTCGTAGTGCACTTTACACAAAAGATACAAGAAGGAACAAGTTCTTGGGACTCCTCAAGTCCTCAAAGCGGTTGCCGATTGATGCCCGCCATCTTGAAGCCTCGACGAGAGGAGTTGCTATGAGATTTCGATGAGCCAATGTCTTTGTTGCATCGTGATCCTCGAAGGCACAGCGGCCGTCCTCTCTGTTTTTGCAGGTTGTTTTCTGGATTTTCTGGCTAGTTACCAACGCCTGGAGCCCCGACGTTGTTGCATCGTGATCCTCGAAAGCACGACCGAGCCATCGCCTGAATCCGTGAAGCCAGCAAGTGATTCTCGACCGATACATCAACGATTCTAGCAAACCCCACTCGGCATCCAGACGAATCACCATCCGTGGGACGGTGCTCCAGCTTGTTCATCTACTTCAATCACAAACCACCGACTGCGCCATGGCCTCATCATCACCATCACATGCAGAACACACCAATAGAGGCAGCGTACTCCAAATTCACGCATGAATTTATTGGAAATCTTGGGCTGTTTGCAAGACCTCATTCGGTCAACACAGCAGTGGCGGACGTGCATAGAATTATGGGAAGTTTGACTCATTGCATGGTCCCACAAAACAAAAGCATTCACGATCAAGTCATCGATGCTAGTCCTTTCTCCAAAAAAAAAAAAAAATCAATGCTAGTCCGAGCCGGAATCACTTCCTCGGTGGCCGAAAAGCACCCGGTCGCCAATCACCATGAAAGCCTCGCACTGGGAATCCCATCGCACAGACCACTGCAAAGCAGTATGAGCCGCAAGCTTGTTGAGCACCCCTGCCGTCCGTCCGAACTCAGGAAGATATCCGGGCAATATCACAAATTAGGTAAGAGTCTTGATTAATTTACAGATAGCAATCATGTTTGAATATTCAGTTGATATTGTCCTGTCCAAAAGAAATCTTTTGAATTCTTGTGAATTGGGGAATCATCATAATTTCATAACATGCGTATGATTGACAGTCTGATTTCACGCTCGAAATACGACTCGCAATCGCACGGAAAAATCGCCAATCCGATCTCACGCTCGAGATACGATTCACGATTTTGTTTGAAATTGGCCAATCCGATCTCATGCGCGAGATATGATTCGTCAATTTATTTCCAAAATGGACACGGATGACATCTTGCCTGATTTGTTGCGTGCTGATCTTGATGTCTTATTTTGATTGCTCCCATAAAAGAAAGGAAAAATCCGAAAAAATCCGAGTTAGATTGGGTTCATTTTAGAATATTCATCGTTTTAGGGTTATCCTGCATGTTTAGAATATGAAATTTATTTATTTCGAATTTTTGAAAAAATGAAAAATCCAAAAAAAATTGCATTCTTTTAGGATGTTAGTTTTTTCTTTAATTTAAGTTGCATGTGGCAATTTTTTTTTAATTTCGAAATTAATAAAAAAACAACAACAAAAAATCATCATGCATAATTCATGTAGAATTAAGGCATTCTTTGCATGTCATTGCATTTTAGAGTAAGATTGCACGTAATTTAATTCTAGATAGTAGTTTTTAATTCATTATAAGTTTAGATAAAAAAAAAATCTTAAGTATATTGCATTTTAGTTAGGGATTTCTAAGTTAGGATAACATTCTTGTTTAAATTAGGATTTGACATAACTTCATTCCTAATTTGAATTAGATGACATTTTAATTTAGGTAGATAATTTCCACATTTTTATAATTTCGAATTTAAAAGGAAATACCAAAAAATGCCTTAGAATAAATTGGTTTCTTTTTTTTAGATAGACCGCATCTAGGATTAGAGATTGCTAAGTTAAGACAACATCTTAGTTTAAATTAGGGTTTAGCATAACCTAATCCTTAATATAAATTAGATAGAATCTTAATCTAGCTAGGTAACTTTCACATTTACCTAATTTCGAATTTCATAAAAAAATCCAAAAAATGTCTTAGGATAAATTACTTCCATTTTTTTAGGATAAATTGCATTTTTTTTAGGAAAAATAAAAAAGAAAAAATGTCATGAACATGTCATCTAGGATTAGATTAAATGAAATGCACGTCATTTAGTTTTTTTTTAGGCCCATCTAATTAGAAATTTCCTATCAATAGAATTAGGTCATTTAGATTGCATTTAATTATTGCATTTCTTTAGGATTTATTCTATTCATGTCATATAATTTAGGTCATGTTGCCATGTCATGTAATTTAGGTCATGTTGCCATGTCATATTAGATTACTAGCATGCATTGCATATAGATTAAGTTCCCATTAAATAAAGTGAAAACAAAAAAAGAAATTGTGTGTTAATTAGAAATCATATCTAGGGTTGATGATGTGAATTTTGATCTAACAACGCGGATGCTTTCGTTGCTTCGAGGTAAGTTTACAATTTATTCATTGCTTTCTTGAGTGTTAAATTGATGGATTGCACACCCGCATGATTGCCTCATATGTTAGGGAAATAGATTTAAAATCAATCCAAGCTGCTTGCCAAACATTTTTTTAAATAAAGAATGGTACCGAAAGGGCATTAGAGAAATCTAGTGTAACCAAGTCCCTGTATCCATAGTCTCTGGTTCGTAGGAGTAAAGTAAACCTCCCGTTGCTTTACTTGGGTTTCTAATCGACCCACCAAAAATAGAGTAGTGGCGACTCCTAGTTAAAAATCAATTGCATGTTAAAAATTTGAACCTAAGTCGTGAATTGGTATGGGCTTGGGAAAGCCCGAGTTAAGTCTAGGCTTAACAATCCATTAGCCAAACCGTAGGTGGTTCACACCCGAAAAATTGGTCGCCACAACATGCATCAAGAAGGACGAGAGAATTTTAACATAACAAATGTTGGTGACCTATTTAAGTATTGTATGAGGAGTGTCCACATTAAGATGAGGAGTCATGCTATTGTGAGGGTGAGAGGGGAAAGCAGTGGTAGAGGCAATGGCATTTGTATTTTGATTCCCCAAGATGTGCAGAATTTGACAACGTGCAATTGTGACGGTATGACAAATTTGTCTAACATGGGTCCACTTGAAAAGCTTGAGAGGCTAGATGTAAGATGGTGGAGCAACTTGCGGGTGCTCTGCGGAGGACAAGATGAAGAATTAATCGACATCCATGACTACCTTGCCCGAACCCCCACCCTCTCCTCTTCCCAAGCCTTAGGGATTTAGAAATAAATAAATGTCCAAAATTGAAGTATCTCTTTGGGCATGAGCCTAAATTCTCCCTTCCGCATCTACAATACATTTAGATATGGCATTGTGTGGAAATGGTGGGGATAATAGTGGCAGCTACATCACCACTACTGTATCCACCCCTAGCCTTCGCTAGTCTAGAAGTGATAAGAGTTGGGTGGTGTGATAAAATGAAGAGAGTGGTGGAATTTGAGTGGCTGCCTCACTTCCCTAATTTGAGAAGACTCAGTATATGGGATTTTGAGAACATGGAGGAGATAATCGAAGGTCTTTCCTCATACATGTTAGTTGAAGAGATTTCTCTGGAATGGCTTTTGGTAGAAGGATGCCATGAGTTGCCACTCCATCTTCGAAATCTTCAAACTATCCAAGTCATTGGTTGTGAAGGAATGGTGAAGCTGATAAGTGGAGTGGGACAAGGCCAAGAAGGGAGCATGACGACTCCTGTAAACAACACCCCTTCATCCTCCCAATCTTCAATTTCTCTCCCAGAGTTGAATTCCTTGTATCTACACAATCTACCCCAGTTGAAGAGCATATGTGAAGTCCAAATAACTTGCAATTCCATGAATAATTTGGTGGTGATCAGATGCTTAGAACTAAACAGGATTCTTGTGGAGCTGCAATTTCGTGATATTGAGGACCTTCCGTATATTGAGGTGGAAGGTCAGGAAAAGTGGAAGACACTAATATGGGATCATCTCGATGCTCGGGCTTATCTTCAATCTCATCTCCTTTTCAATGGCAGTTGAGTATTCTAGAAGGCTGGCGTAAATGCAATTTACATGAGTTTTTGATATAATTTCCTTCATTTTCGATGAAAATCAAAAAATATTGAAGGAGTTATCAATTGTATTGCTATATATTTTATACATGTACATAAGCCTATTTATAATACAATAGATAAAATAGGTAAAAAAATATACAAGATAACATTTTCCTATTTTACTGTGTAAAATAGTACTCTTATGGATTAATTGAATCAATTAGTCCGTAATTGGAATTAGAATCAGAATCAAATCAAATTGTATCTCCAACAATTCCTTTAAATTCGTTACAAAGACGATGTTGCCCTTCTTGTTATAGTCATGCAGCTTTAGAGACTAGGATCAGAACTAGAGTCGTGCTAGCTTTAACACTAGCTTTTGCAATAGCATTCTACCTCGGTTTCAAAGAAATCTGATGAAAGGCCTTTGGCTGCTATTACTCGAGGATGCTTTCCTGCAAACTTAAGTTGTCATATGAATTACTTTCTCGTATGCCGTACTAGTGGAAGTCCTTCACAAGGCGGAGGAGCTCGAAGATGCTTGGCGGGTGGGGCTGGACCTAGGCGAAGGAGTGCCGAAACTATGCACCAGAGGAGCGGTTGAATGTTGCCTTCTGTGAGGAGATCTTGGGCAGCTCAGCTGCAACGGCGGCTACGGCAAATTTAGTCTTAGTAGAAGATTGAAGGATCGAAGTTTGCTTTGCCTTCACAACCATCGCAAGCTTACAACTCTGATCCATAATTCAATAGATTGGATATGGCATTTTGTGTTACAAGTATGGTTTTCAGAGATTCATGTGTATTGATGTTGGGTCTTGAGTTTGTACTACGTTTCTTAATTCCCTCTTTGCAACTCCATGAGCAAGCTTCGCATTGTTTCTCTTCCATTCGTTAATGATGTGTGTTTGTAATTTGGGCCTTGTTCAAACTTGGATTGTTGCATTGTACTGATATGAAAACACACTCACAATCACTCTATCGTTGAAAACAAATCGAAATTTCTTAGATAAATAGGTGATACTTGTAAGTGTCATAGGTCAAGAGAGAGTTTAGCGCTTACCATGTTTGATGAAATTCTTAAGTTAGTAGGATACTCAACTATTGATTGTTTGTTCATAGCATGTGTGCTCACTTGTTGTCGATGATTGATTTGCATTCATAATCCACGTGGTATCGTTACTTTATTTTAGTTTAGATTATTTCTTATTCAAACATGAGAGTTGCACAGATCAAGCTTGCTTTGTTTTTTTAAGTCATTTTTCTGGGTTTGGAAGGTGGGTTCTGAGATGATGGTTAGTATAGGGAGACAATATTGCTTCGACTCTGTCTTGAGTTAATTGGACTCTGCAGTTGAAAGAAGATGACTAGAGTTGGAAAATGAAATTTGTTTCCACTTTGTTGTCATTGCTTTCATGAAAATTTCTTAAAGGAATTTGACTTGAAAGTTTGAAAATTCCAACATATATAATTCAAGTTAGTTGTGTAAATTTGAATGTTCGTAAAGCCTCACTATTTCAACACCTAGAATTTTTTATGCTTTGCACTGTCCAAGATATTGGTTAGTTTGGGTCCAAGTACTTGCTTGGCTTATGCATGTGTCACGGGCCGATCGATCACTCTTGATCACTCGTAGGCTGATCCGTGCGGCCTTAGGATTTTACCCCTAAGCAGCCTTTCCCACACTCAACTCACAAGGATCACAAAGGGAGAAACTTTAGAGAGAGAAGCTCTGGATTATATTACTTGTGAATGAGATGAGTACAATGAGGGGAGGAGACCCCTATATATACAAATACAAAGCAAACCGTATCCGTAGATCTCTCATTGATTTAACGGTGGAGATTGCATCTCCTCAAGTACTAACTACGTCTCCCCAACTACCAGCTACCCGCATTTATAAAATATGCGTACAATTACCATATTGTCCGCCCTCAAAAGTATTCTAGAAGACTTGGGAAAACTCTAAGGCTTCGGGATACAAGCCGAGGGTCGCTCGTTCCATGGATGTGTCACGCTTGTCCCTTAGAACCCTCTTGGATCGGCATTCCTTCGAGCCGTGACACATGCAACCGTATTCGTATGAAGAGCAATCTATAGTGTGGTTTTGTTTATCAGTAAATTTACGATCCAAAACCCATATTTAACCCAAAACCAGCCAGAACCCATTTCATATTTGTATATGGCGTGGGCCAAACTTTCACTATTATTGCCTTCACGGCCGTGTTCTTAGCCTTGTTGATATTTTAGAATCAATTGCATTGGTTGTGAGATTTGTGATTTTTGTTCAATTAAGCCCTCTCGAGAGGGTTTAGCACCTATAATGTGTTTGATGAAATTGCTAAGTTAGCAGCGTGCTTGGCTGTTGATAGTTTGTTCATAGCAAGTGTGCTTGGTTGTTGTTGATGATCGATATGTATTCATAATCCATGGCAGTATTGTTGTTGCTTTATTTTAGTTAGGATTATTTCTTGTCCAATCGTGAGAATTCCACGTATCAATCTTGCTGTGTCTTTTTTAAACCATTTTTTCTAGGTTCGGAAGGTGGGTTCTTTGATGATGTCTATTATAGGAAGACAATATTGCTTTTTGACTTTGTCTTCAGTTAATTTGACTCTGCAGTTCAGAGAAGATGACTAGAGCTAAAAAATGAAATTTGTTTCAACTTTGTCGTTATTGCCCGCTAAGTGTTCGTGAAAATTTCTCAAAGGAGTTTGACTTGAGAATTTCAGCTTAGATAGATTAAAATTAGTTACGTAAATTAGAATATTCATAAATTCTCCCTATTTCAACATCTAGAATATATTTTATAGTCAGCACTATCCAAGATATTGGTTAGTTTGGGTCCAAATACTTGATTGTCTTATGCATGCAACCATATACATATGGAGAGCAATCTATGGCGCAATTTTATTTATTAGTAAGTTTACGGCCCAAAACCCATCTTTATTTAACTCAATATTGAAGTTCAAACATGTTTTATGATTTATACATGGCTTGAGCTGAATTTTCACCATCACCTTCATGCTCCTATAACCTAATACCAAAAACTCCCTCACCAACTCAATGAGCTAGTCGTTGGAGCTGCTCTTTCTTCAAAGGCAATAGTTTAAGGAGAAAAAATGCTAAAAATAAAATGAATCTCGGGTTTGAACGGGTATGGATTGGATATTGATCGAGTCGGGTATAGATAGAGAAATCTACATTGCAATTATATGATAATTTGAGTTAGACCATTTATGACCCAATCCAAATCCATCCCAACTCACTGTTTGACAAACCTACACATACATTGCAGGTAACGGGCAGAGTGGGGTGGAGCTTGCATTAGCCCTACTCCATCCCATGAGTCCATCCTGTTTTCGTAGTTTTCATTGTATGTTAAAAAAAAAAAACAAATATAGATATTAGAAGCACTTTTAAGAACAATCTCTTCTTCTTACAAGCCTTGATTTATCGGAGATGCAAGATTGGAAGTTTTCTAAGTAGGCAACGAGAGACAATTGTTTCACTTGTATTCCGCCTTCAAATTGTTTCGTATCCACAATTTTGTGATATTTAGATTTTGTTTGACTCAATAAAATCTGTTTATTCTTTTTCAAAACCTACCCATGAAGCCGTTTCTTATTATTACCCTATCTTTTTACATAATTATTGTAATAATAATAATGAAAAATGGCAAATATAATAATAAACAAATGCCAAATATAATGCGGTGCTCCGCAAGAATTCGTTGTTCCGAGAAGAGAAAACTACCTCAGCCCCCCTCACGGAGGAAGGGGGCATGTTTTTCGTCCCATTATGTGCCCATACTTAGAACTTACAGTGTTATCGCGATAACAAGTTTCAAGTGACGGTCACTATTAATATTTTGACTTTTTTTTTTTTTTTTCAAATCTTGTTGTTTACACGATGACTCTTTTACAAATGTTACCTTTGAAACATTTGCAAATTATAGGTCCTCACGTGCAGATTCACATATCATTTTTTTTTCATAAAATTTTCAAACTTTGGATAATATTTTATACTCCAACTGAGAAAATAAAAAAAAATAATTACTTAGACACGATTTGTGCAATCTAATTATTCAAGTCAAACATATTTTCGATGTCCACGTCCAATCAATGCGATAATAATAACGAGATTTCTATCCGCATAATTTCAAAGATCTTGTTGTAATAATAAGTAAGAGCACGTTTAAATGAGTGTATCAAGTTGCAATTTCAATTGCAATAACATGTATAGATAGTGGACACAATAAATGTAATCTAGTGTTTGGACTCTCAAAGTAATTTCTATCATATAAATCTAAATATTCAAAAGCAAATTCCATGATCTCCTACCCTAATGATACTCCACGTGGGTATAGCAAGCAAAAAAATATCATTATTAAAAAGCTTTAAAAGAAAAAAAATAATAATAATTGAGAGACTAGAGAACGACGGATGACCATGACGACTTAACTCGCAGGTTGAGGCAGTTGACACCGGCCATCATCACTCGCCCTCGTCGTGTTTGGGAATCAAGCTTTCTATTTGCATAATTTGAAAATAAATAAATAATGGACATACATTCAATGTCCACCTTTGTTCAACATGATAATAATGACAAATTTTTCATCTGCATAGTTTGAAAGATCTCATGCTAATAATTAGGGAGAGCACGTTGAATTGAATAACCGTATCAAATTACAACTTCAATTGCAATAACATGCATCGATAGTGGACGCAATAAGTGCAATATGGTGTTTGGAATCTCAAAGCAATCCTCCATTTTTCATCATATAAAACTAATCTTCAAAATCAAATCCCATGATCGCCTAAATGATCCTCCACGTGGGCATAGCAAGCAAAAAATATTATCATGAAAAAGTTTTAAAAGAAAAAAAAAGAAAAAACAAATTAATAGAGAGATCGGAGAACGACAGATGACCATAATGACCCGACCCGGTCCCTGACTGAGGCAGTTGAAGCCGGTCATCATCACCCGCGCCCTCCTCGTCGCCGCGAATCTCTGTTCAGCTCGACTCCCCGGCCCACTCTCGGTAACCATCACCCTTCGCGACACGCGCTCCCACGCCACCCCCTCCGAGCCGGTGGGGTAATCTTCGCCGTGCGTGCCCTCCACGCACTCCAAGCGCGAGTCACGCGGGGAGCTCCCCCACCCCGCGCCCGCTAGGGCAGGCGTGTAAATTCGCTGCGATGCCGTCGGACCGAAGAAGCCGAACACTTTGCACCGAAGTAACTGCAGCGCTTTAGGTGTCCCAACAAAAAAGCACGCACTTTAAAGCATCGGGCCGGCGTTCCCTGCGCTCGAGCCCAGCTTGAACCCACTGCGACCGCCACGCGTCGAGCCGCAATTGGGCAGTTGCATCCGGAGGGCCCGCGGCTGAGGCCATCGAACGGCGGAGCTCGCCGGGCTTACCGTGGGCGCGGGGCCAGCTTAGGATCGCTCCTTTATTTATGATATTATTTTCAAAAATCTCAGCAGTTTTTTGCTCCACCAGCTTCACTGAGAGAGAGAGAGAGAGAGAGAGAAGCGAGAGAGGGGGGTTGATGCTGCAGCTAGATCGCAGCTTCCTTGATTTGCAAGCACAGCCATGGTACATTCTCTCTCTCTTTCTGTGCCTGTGATTTGTATAAAACGTTCTCGCGTCGAAACGTGGGTTGTCGTGTCTTCTTGATCCTTGGTTGCGGCTTGTATCAGGAATGCTAGGCGGTGGGTTCCCGGGTAGCGCATTGGGCAGGTAAATTGCAGATCTGGCTTGCCCTCGAGCTACATTGGCGATTTCTCCCGTCTCGCGGTTTCTGGGTTGACTTGGTTTTGGTGGGTTGTGCTCTGCTGAGCTCCATTTGGTGTGTCGTTGCCTTGTTTAGGGGTCAGTTGTCTGCTTCTTGTTTCTGAATCGCTTCGATGTTAACTGGGAGATCACAGGACGGACTGCGTTTGTTGATTGGTCTGGTTGTTTGAATTTGAAATCAGAAACTGTGCTTGTAATTGATGGCTTGGGGGTAAAAAAAAAATGGTCTTTCTGCAAAAGAATCGATGATCCTTGAAGGACGCGACGAGAAGGTTAGGTTGCCGTTATATGGATCCAGTTTACAAGTGGTAGAGAGTCCGGAATGAATTGGTGTTGGTCATGGTGATGGGTGAAGATCTAGCATGTTCCCATTTTTTACTGTTGTATTGTCGAGTGTCGTGCGATATGTGGCCAGCCAGTGAAATCGACAAAGCGCTAATGAGCAAAGCTTCTGGTCAGGATTTGGGATTGTAGTGCTGACGGTCCTAGTAGGTCCCTGTTTCCCATGCCTGTTTAAATTTCTCGACCGTTACTCTTCAAGATGAGTAAATTCGGTTTGTTCTGGTCGTCTTGTTCCATGATGAGCAAAAACTTCAACTATTCCAGCTGGAACTTTTTCCTTCATCGGCGCCTGAGCTGTTTCACTTCAGACTGTGCAGCAGCTGATATTGCTGCATCGGTTCCATTCCTTGCTCGATTATTCGTAGGTCTCCTTGCTATTGCCTCGGAGATCAGAGTCACATTGCTGCCCGATTTAGGAGCTGGATTCACACTAGACTTAGCAGGGATGGACAGCCTGCTGGGGGGGCTTCGCAAATTCCTCCTTTCGCAGAGAGATCAGAATTGCCATGCTTTTTACTCACCAAGGGTGAGGGTCTCGTCCTAGACACAGCGTAATTGCAGCAACATCACTAAGCAGTTTACATTAGATGGAGCGCACTTCTTATTCAGCTATAGTAGTAAAATGTCTTAATCAGCATTACATGAACCAGTCAAGATTTCTAGCAAACACAAGAGAGTTGATGATCAAGTATCAAGTAAGTCTACAAACCGACTCATTAAATGCTTAACCAGCACATATGCAACTTAAACGCCCAGAAAAATCATGAGACAAGTCCTCAGGCAAGATTAAATTGTAACATCTCATGCAAGATACTCTCCCATGCTTTCAATCTGTTTAATCTAACATCGTAAATCAAAAACCCTCCTCCATCATCACGACATGCACAAGAGCAATTCCAGAACACGCCACAGTATACACATCCAGCACTCCATTCGCAAACAAGGTAACTCAAAGATCAAATTTTCTGTGCCCTTGCACAAACCGACACAAATTGTACATCCTAACTGAAATAAGCAAAAGCAAACGGTAGCTTGATCTTCGCACGTGACGAACGCGCGCTCGACTCGGTCCGATTCTCGAAAATCACTCACTCACTCACGTACACACGGAAGCCCTAAACTACCGGCTGAGGAACAGAAAAACCGTCAAAGCCGCGAAAAGGCAAAGGAGAGGAGATCGAGGGGAAACCAACCTCCGAGACGAAGAAGAGCTCGGCGCCGCCTCCTGCTTCTCCTCCTTCGGCATCGCCGCCGATCGCAGCCGTAGCGGAGCAGCTTCGGCTTCCCTGAAGAAGAAGAAACTCGCCACCATCACCAAACGACGCAAGAAGGGAGAAAAACAAAATAAAAACAAAAAGGGGGCCGCCGAGAAACGCCGCGACAATTCGACTTCACCGCCGTCGCAAAAACACGAGATAGAGAGAGGGAGATCACGGGAACCGGCGGACTTTTCCTTGGCAGCCTCTTCCATGTCTGACGTCTCCTCGCTTCTCGCCGGCGACCCTCCGATCCTCTCTTCTCCGCGTCTCTCTCTCTCTCCGTGACGTGAGCTCGCCAGCTTTAGCCCTCCCAGGCCAATCCGCTGCCGACACGTGTGGAGTAAGACGGGGTGGATCTTGACGGCGTGAGGACGAGATTAACGGATAAATCTTTGGACCGCTGGAGCTTGAATGGGGCCCAAGCGCCGTTTCAGCCGCGGGCCCAGGAAGAGGAAAAAACTCCGCGAAAATTCGAATTTCGAATTTCGAAACACACGGCCATTGGGGACTTTTTCTTCTCCATGGGTTGGCCAGACAGCCGTTGGATTGGAACTAGGGTTCGGACTTTTTAAGTTAGCTTACTGTTCTGGGGCCCCCATTTGAGGGCGTCGGCTTGTCTAGGCCCATTTCGGCTCGTGATGTCTCCACGTGTCGGCGAACAGGACAACCGGGGACAGGCAAGGGACGCGACAAATACAGGCCCCGCGGAACATGGTCTTGACCAGGCAAATTTTCCTCCAAAGCCTAGTGAAAACTGAGATGGCTGTACTAGTGCTGTCAAAATGGTCCGCGGACTCAAGTTTTCGTTCAAAGTCATAGAAGTGGGTAGTAAATGGGTTAGTTTAAAATTAAGATATGGGTTACGATGCGTTCTAAATTAAAAAGCTTATAATAAATGGATTTTAAAATAAACCCATTTAGATTACATTTGGTTTAGTTTTATCAAGGGATTTTGGAGAAATGCAAATGAGTTTGCTTTAGAGGGTCATGAGGAAATGCAAAGATTGTTTGATAAATTATACTTTGAGAAACAATTTTAAGAAAAAGTCCATTTAGTACAAACGCATTTGAAAAGTTCCTTAGGGTGATTAATTTAAGTTTTTTAATTTTTAATTTGTTTAAAATTGAAAAATTTAACGCCTACAAGTTTTTCAATTTAAATATTGACAACAACATTAAATACATGTAGTAACAAATTTATAAATAAAAAAGTAAAAATTCTTGTTTTTCTCAAAAAAAATTCAAATGGAAAAAATTCACATCAAAGTGGAATCTTTCTCTATAGTACTTTCTTACAATAAACATGGTCACATAGGCCTAGATGAAAATCATTATCCTTAGAAATTACAAATATCCTTAAACATAATGTTTGCAAGTTTATCAATTTAAATATTGACAATAGTGTTAGAGATATGTGTTAGAACTAGTATTAGCACCTAGAGGAGGGTGAATAGGTGTTTATCGCAATTTTAACAATTCAAATCAAATAAGATATGAATAATTTAAAGTCAACGATTGCAGCAAATTAAAGCAAATAACAATATAAAGGATTAAGGATAGAGAATCAAGACTCCAGATTTATAGTGGTTCGGCTTAGATCAAGCCTACGTCCACTCTCCCGCACGGTCAGCCCTTCAGGCTGGATTTCACTAAGAATCAATAAGAGTGATTACAATCTCACGCTCTTGAGTCCACAGTGTAGATTACTCTACTACACTTCCTCAAGATCTACAATATGATCTCTCTTTTGATTACATGTAATGCTCAAAGAATGATATCGCAAAGTAATAGAGGAGATTTCAGACTTTGGAATTCTTCTATCCGCACCCTTCAACAACTAGAGCATCTCTCTTATATACTTCTTCATGCCTTCAATACCGTTGGCACCTTCCAAAGAAGTTCTTCCAATCAACCCGTTGGACAGAATCAATTAGAGAGATCTCGAGCTCTTTAAGGTAAGTGTTGATAGCCCATCAATCCTGCTCGCCCATACAATCAGGATCTCGGTTTCCATAAGTAGATCCTTCCAAATATAAGTTGCGAAGTCGTCAAGGAATCTAAACATATTCCATATAAAACTTAGATCGTTTAGTGCTGAATCCAGTAGAAAGATATCCATCAGACGTTAGAAGAAAGATCGTATAAGATCAGAATAAACGTCGTCCTGGAAACTGTCCTTGTGAGTAGACTTTAAAATATAAGTCTTGAGTCTTGCTAGCTTCAGACTTTAATCTTCAGACTTTGATCTTCAGACTTTGATCTTCAGACTTTGTCAATAGATTCTGTAAGTCTTCAGACTTTGATCTTCAGACTTTGTCAATAGATTCTGTAAGTCTTCAGACTTTGATCTTCAGACTTTGATCTTCAGACTTTGTCAATAGATTATGTAAGTCTTCAGACTAGACTGATAAACTTGTTTTGTCAACTTCAAAATACTTTAAGGGATTTCATCCAACAATCTCCCCCTTTTTGATGGTGACAAAACTTTCCTGCAGATTTGAATATTATCGCCCTGCAATACAACTTTTAAGCAAGCATCATAAAAGATTTAAATAAGATAGTAGAAGTTATCCTGTACACAGATATCCTGTACTCAGACTTTCCCTGTACATAGATCTGCATTCACTGAAACCTCATTAGTCATAAACAGACAGTACTATCAAATTTATGAAAGTATTGCCATAGAGAACATACTTTCCAAAAACTGCAAGCAAACGTTAAAGAACTTAAGTCAAAGTCAAGAAGCAATAAAAGAAAAAGATTGGGTTTGGATTTTGAGAAAATCTGTAAGGTCTTCTCCCCCTTTTTGTCAGCATAAAAAAATCAAGGAGCTCGAGGAATGCGAACAAGTTGAAAGTCTTCCATAGACTTTACAGTGTCTTCCAGCTTCCTCAAATCTGCCTGTACTTGGGTGAGAGTAGTGCCCTTTGCAGTTTCTTGAATCTGACGCTGAACATCTTTAATCTGATCATGCAAAGTGATGAACATTGCATGATTTTCATTCTGCAAGGTCTGAAATTCATATCCCATGGCATAAATTTGACCTTTTAGTTCCAAGATGATCTCAAGCAGCCTTCGAAAATCTCCAGAGTTGTCAGTCTGAGTGCTTGTTTCAGCTCGGTCTGAAGGTGGAGTCAAGCCAGTAGGAATGTCAGAAGGAGGTTCATTGTGTGGAGATGATGCCTCTCCTTCAGGAAACTGTGCAGCATGAATATCCTCAGCATCAGGAGGTGATCGACTAACACCTGTTTGATCATCCTCTTCTCTGAAAGTCAGCCGAAGAGGTGTGTGTTCGCTTTCTTTATCTCCCCCTGTCTCCATGTCTTCTGGTGGAGAAAAGAATTCTTCTTTTTGAGGCGATTCCTCAGTTACAGGATGTTGTAAATCCTCCTTTTCTGCTGGAGAATTTGTTCTTTCTGGTTCATCGTTTTGTTCGTCTTTTCTTTCTTCCTCTTTCTCTCGCTCTTCCTTTATTTCTTCCTCTGTCTTCTCTTCCTCTTTCTTCTCTTTCTCTTTCTCTTTCTTCTCTTCCTTCTCTTCATCTTTCTTCTCTTCCTCTGCAACTTGATGTTCTGGAACAGTTGGAATGGATGCAGCAAATTGAGAAATTAGAGTAGAGATAGGAATCGTATCCTCATCATCTTCATCTTCCAGGATGATTGCCCTTCGCTTCTTGGTGGAACTAGCCACAGCTTCTTTCCCTTTCCTTTTAGCTGCTGATGAGTCTGGTCTGAGCTTGACAGGAATCTTTTCCTTGAATTTTTCCAGCTTCTTGCTAAGCTCCTTCAAACGCATCTTGGTAATCATCCCCAGCCCGATGACCATTTTATCAATGGTCTTCACTGTGAAAATGTGAGGAGGTTGAATGTGTAGATGTCTGAAGAGACGAGTAATGAGAGCAGCATAAGGAAGCTTTCCTTTGTCCTTAAACATGCATCTATACATGTGAAAGATGATGGTATGTGGTAAAGAGAAGTTCACACCTATCTTGATGGCAAACATCAACTTCGCTTCAGAAATTGAAACATCTGTCTTAGACGTCGATTTGGGTCTTAGACAGTTGATTACAATTTTATGCAGCAAAGTATTTGTTGCATTCATTCTGGAATAAGACAGTCTTCCTTCTGCAATTCTGTCCTTTGCTAGCTCAAGAGTAGCAGAACTTACAGACACACCGATTGGTTGGAAAGCCCTTCTTTCCACACCAAGCACATCAGCCAAAATATCACAATCAATGACATACTCTTTATCTCTCACACTGAAGGTAAAACTGTTTGCATCAATGAAACTGATATTGGAGTAGAAATAGGCAGTCAATTCAGAATGTGCTGTGTCACAGTCTGTGCAGAACTGATAAAGTTGGAGCTTTTCGAATTTCTCTCGCAGATTTATACTCAACAAGTCAAGAAAATCGAAATCAACAGTTCGTGGGTTCATCACCCCACGCTTCAGCAATTTTTCATATCTCTTCCTGTGTCCGTCTGAGCGGAACAATTCATTCTTCTTCCCTCTTAGGCTCGCAGCCACACCCATCCATGGTTTAAAATGCATGAACATCTTTTCATCATCATCCTTTCCCTCAGGCTGATTCATACTACTAAACCTAGGGTCACTCGGAAAATTTGCAAACGCTCTTGCAGCCGTTCCCTCAGGCACAATTCCAGACCTTTCCATTACAGTAAGAAAGTGCGTCTCGTTTCTATAACCCTTCTCTTTCAGAAACTCATCCACAAAGGTCATAGCAGACCCTTCCTTTAATGCAGAGTAAAGTTTATAAACAAAGGCAGGCTTTAGAGTTCTTACTGGTTCGATGTCTTCATAAACCATTTCATCTTGAGGTCTAGTTGGGGATGACTGCTTTTGAGACTGCTCAGTAGGAATGTCGCTTTCCTCAGTGAGATCAAAATGCGTAGGCCCCTCACCAGAGCCTTGTGGTCCCTTGTTTGCTATTCTGGAAGATTTCCTCTGATACGACATTGTGCTTTTCTTTGGAGAGACTTTCTCACTTGTTTCGCAAGAAAGTTGAGAACTTTGAAACAAAGAAGTTTGGGAGAAAAATTGCAGAGCAGTGAAAAGCTTTTGATCTAGGGTTTCTGAGTAAAGTGAAAACGAAGGAGAAGAGATGTATAAAAGATAACAGGCACGGGGAATAACCAAGCGTCGTATATTTTGGAAATTTTAAATTTTCCTTTTTGAAAAAAAATAACTGCCTTAATAAAACGATAACCACTTCTTTTGAAAATAATAACCAACTTAAAATTAGACAGATTATCTTACCTTATCAATAAGACAGTTTAAGTAAGGAAACTTACAGACGTGTCGATTCATATTCTCAATCCTTTGAGTCTGATGCTCTGTCAGACTTTAGTTACTGAGTCTGAACTCTAATATTCTTCAAGAGATAATATATTGAGTCTTGAGCGAATAGACTCAAACAAGCTTTTCTCAAGAGGCTTTGTAAAGATGTCTGCCAATTGATTCTTTGAGTCTATGAATTGTATCAAGACTTCTTTGTTCTGAACATGATCTCTTATAAAGTGATGTCGAATCTCAATATGTTTTGCTCTTGAATGTAGAATGGGATTCTTTGTAAGATTGATTGCACTGGTGTTGTCACACCTAATTTCTGTGCAAGAGTCTTCAATGCCAAAGTCTTGCAGTTGTTGTTTTATCCACAAGATTTGAGAACAGCAACTTCCAAGAGCAACGTATTCTGCTTCAGCTGTTGAAAGAGCCACAGTACTCTGTTTCCTCGAAAACCAGGATACTGTCCTGTTTCCTAGTAGTTGACAAGTACCTGAAGTGCTTTTTCTTTCAACTCTACAACCTGCAAGATCTGCGTCTGAATAGCCAAGAAGTGTAAAGTCTCCTTCTTTGGGATACCAAAGACCGATCTTAGCAGTAGTAGCAACATATTTAATAATACGTTTAACAGCGCTTAAGTGAGATTCTCTAGGATCAGATTGAAATCTAGCACATATGCAAACACTGAATAATATGTCAGGTCTGGATGCAGTAAGATAAAGGAGTGAGCCAATGATACTCCTGTATAATTTTTGATCAATTTTCTTCCCTGCTTCATCTTTGTCTATCTTCAAGGAACTTGACATTGGTATGTCAGTCTTCTTGCAATTTTCCAGACCGAACTTTTTAACAAGTTCTTTTGCATATTTCTCTTGATGAATGAATATTCCCTCCTTTAGTTGTTTGACTTGTAGACCAAGGAAAAAGGATAGTTCACCCATCATGCTCATTTCGAATTCATCATGCATAGACTTAGAAAATTTCTTACACAAAGTCTCATTAGATGATCCAAATATGATGTCATCTACATAAATCTGAACAAGTAGAAAACTTTTACCTTCCTTTTTAATGAATAGAGTAGTGTCTACATTACCTTTAGAAAAGCCACTATGAATTAAGAAATTGCTTAGCCTTTCATACCAAGCTCGAGGAGCTTGTTTTAGTCCATATAAAGCTTTCTTCAGTCTGAATACAGAGTCTGGTTTCTTTGAATCTTCAAAACCAGGAGGTTGTTCTACGTAGACCTCTTCTTGAATAATTCCATTCAGGAATGCACTTTTGACATCCATTTGAAACAACCTGAAATTCTTATAGCAAGCAAAAGCAAGTAATAATCTGATTGCTTCTAACCTTGCTACTGGAGCGTAAGTCTCATCGTAGTCAATCCCTTCTTCTTGCGTGTATCCTTTAGCTACGAGTCTTGCTTTGTTTCTCGTTACTTTGCCTTTTCATCAACTTTGTTCCTGAAAACCCATTTAGCTCCAACAACTGATTTACCTTTTGGTTTGGGAGTTAATTCCCATACGTCGTTAATACTGAATTGTCTGAGCTCTTCTTGCATTGCTTCAATCCAGCTTTCATCAGCTAAAGCTTCTTCGATATTTTTGGGTTCTATTTCAGAAATAAGAGCAACAGCACTAGACTCTTCTCGCCTTTTGGATCTTGTTCGAATTCCCTCATTAATATTTCCAATAATGAGTTCTTCAGGATGACTAGACTTGTGCTTCCAGTTACTGTTCAGTCTGATAGATTGTTGATCTTCTTCTTGAGTAGATTCTTCATTAGTAGCTTGTTGTACTGATCTTGAATTAGCAACTGCTTCAGTGGAGTTAGCTTTAGCAGTGTCTGGAGCAGATTCTGAGTCTTCAGTCTGTATCTGCTGAACTTGTGGAGAGTCTTGAAATTTGACATTCATTGATTCTTCCACGGTCTGAGTCTTTTTGTTGAACACTCTAAAGGCTTTGCTTGTTGTAGAGTATCCAAGAAAGAATCCTTCATCTGATTTTTCTTCAAACTTACCAACACGATCATTAGCATTTTTTAGAATAAAACATTTGCAACCAAATATTTGAAAATAAGAAACTATTGGTTTCTTTCCTTTAAAAATTTCATAAGGAGTTTTCTCAAGAATTGGTCTTAAAAACACTCGGTTTATAATATAGCAAGCAGTTGAAACAGCTTCTGCCCAAAACCTTGAAGAAACTTGATTTCCAATTAAAAGAGTTCTTGCCATTTCTTGTAAAGATCTATTCTTCCTTTCCACAACCCCATTCTGTTCTGGTGTATATGGAGAAGAGAATTTATGTTGAAAACCAAATTCATCACACAAGTTAGCAAATTCTTGATTTTCAAACTCACCTCCATGGTCTGTACGAATGCTTGTAATAGTATGACCTTTCTCATTCTGCACCTTTTTAGCAAATTTTGAAAAAAGAGAGAAAGTCTCTGACATACTTGAAAGAAAGTAGACCCAAGTAAATCGTGAATAATCATCCACTATTACCAGACAGAACCTTTTACCACCAATGCTTTTCGTGCTGGTAGGTCCAAACAAATCCATGTGCAAAAGCTGCAATACATGATTAGTGGAAACTTTATTTATTGATTTGTAAGAGTTTCTAACCTGTTTACCCAGTACACACGGTGTACATAGATCAGATTTTGAATAATTCAAAGTAGGCAATCCTCGAACAAGTTTCTTTGTAGAGATCTTGTTGATTTGCTTCATGTTGATATGGCCTAGCTTTTTGTGCCATAGATTTGCTTCATCTTGTACTGATATTAAGCATTGTGATCTTTCTTGATTCACATCCAGAAGATAGATATTTCCATGTCTTCGACCAGTAAAAGATTGAGTAAGGTCTTTACTGATTCCAGAGCACGTTTCTTCCTGAAAGTTGATCTTGAAACCAGAATCACACAACTGACTTATGCTAAGCAAGTTGTAATTTAATCCTTCAACTAATGAAACATTATTGATTGACAAACTCCCAATCTTCACTGTTCCTCGACCAGTAATCTTCCCTCTATTGTTACCACCAAAGGAAACTTTTCCTCCGTCTATCTGGATAAGTTTTATGAAGCAGTTTGAGTCCCCTGTCATATGTCTTGAGCAGCCACTATCAAGATACCATTTTATCTTCTTTTTGATAGTAACCTGCAAATAACAAGAATTCAAGCTCTTTTTGGTACCCATACCATCTTGGGTCCAGAAGTGTTAGTACAATAGACAGTCTTAGCCCAACTCCTTTTAACAGGTCTCCAAACTAAAGGACATTCTTTCTCGAAGTGTTCTGAGCTTTTACACTTGGAACATCTTAGAGCACTTCTACCAACAGGTTTTACAAAGACTTTCTGAAAATGATTTTTGTAAACAGTTCTAGCTGGTCTTTGTTTAATTCTTTCTTTTACCTTTGGAAAATCAATTAGTGGAATAGTTTCAGAAGTCATACCAAGACCCAACTTGTCAAAATATGGTCTTTGTATCGAAAGAATCTTGTCCAGTTTTTCAGAACCATTTGAAAATCTCTTTGATATGTTAGTCATATCATTTTTCAAAAGATTATTTTCATTTAAGATATTGTCTGAGTTTTCTTTTACAACAACAACATCTTTTTCAAGTTTTTCAACCTTTTCTTTCATAAGTTTATCCTTATGTTTCAAAGTAGAATTTTCCCTTTTTAATTCGGAGATCCTCTTAAGAGAGGTTTTCAGACTAAGACACAGTTCATCAATGTATTTAGAAACTTTAACAGGAATTTTCAAGTTACTTACCTCGAGTTCACTGTCTGAGTCTGAATCAAGGTCTGAGTCTGAGTCTGATCGTGCCATTAAACAAATATTGGCATAATCATTGTCACTATCTTCACATTCAGTATCACTCCAAGTCTCTGCCTTGAGTGCCTTCCTGTTTTTCTCAGACTTCCCTTTTCTCTTCTTTAACAGAGGACAGTTAGGTCTGATGTGTCCCTTTTTCTTGCATTCAAAGCAAGTCACTTCTTTATTCGTATCATCTTCCTCTGTTGACCTGTTTTGAAACCTTTGAGAATTTTGTTTCTTCCAATTGAATTTCCTTCCTTTTTTGTTCAGCTTTCTGAATCTCTTTATCATCAATGCCAGTTCTTCATCATCTAGATCTTCTTCAGAATCTGTAACATCAGAATAGTCATTAGACTTTAAGGCAATAGATTTCTTACCTTTTGAATCTTCCTCTTCGTTGTTCTGTTCTACTTCATAGGATTGAAGAGTTCCAACTAATTCATCTACAGAAAGTGGAGCAATCCTCTGTGTCTCTCTTATTGAGGTTTTTATGTGATTCCTAGTCTTTTGAGAGTCCACGAAGAAGTTTGTTGACCTTCATATGTCCTGAGATTGGATGTCCCTGATATTCAAGACCATTCACAATTTCAGTAAAGCGACTAAACATGTCAGTAATTGATTCTCCTGATCTCATCTTAAAGACTTCATATTGTCCCAAGAGAATGTTGATCCTTGTTTCTTTCACACGATCAGTTCCTTCATAGGTAATGTGAAGCCTGTCCCATACTTCTTTTGCTGTATCACAAGAAGATATTCTATTATATTCAGTAGGGGATAAAGCACAATATAAAGAGTAAATAGCTTTGGCGTCGAGAGTCTGTCTTTTGGTAATTTCTTCTTGAGTCAAAAGAATAGGAACAGCAGGTTCTTTTCCTCTCTCTGAGTCTGATTCAGCAACAGGAATGATTCCTTTATCAACAACTTCCCATTCCAAAGGATCTTTCGATCTTAGGAATGCCTTCATCTTATTTTTCCATATGCTGTAATCTTTTCCATCAAAGTATGGAGGTCTGGTATTGCTTTGTCCTTCAACCAACCCTGTAGGCAGCATACTAGCCATAGATCTTTTACTTAGAAGTAAAGACACTTCTTATAAACAAGAACACAGGCTCTGATACCAATTGTTAGAACTAGTATTAGCACCTAGAGGGGGGTGAATAGGTGTTTATCGCAATTTTAACAATTCAAATCAAATAAGATATGAATAATTTAAAGTCAACGATTGCAGCAAATTAAAGCAAATAACAATATAAAGGATTAAGGATAGAGAATCAAGACTCCAGATTTATAGTGGTTCGGCTTAGATCAAGCCTACGTCCACTCTCCCGCACGGACAGCCCTTCAGGCTGGATTTCACTAAGAATCAATAAGAGTGATTACAATCTCACGCTCTTGAGTCCACAGTGTAGATTACTCTACTACACTTCCTCAAGATCTACAATATGATCTCTCTTTTGATTACATGTAATGCTCAAAGAATGATATCGCAAAGTGATAGAGGAGATTTCAGACTTTGGAATTTTTCTATCCGCACCCTTCAACAACTAGAGCATCTCTCTTATATACTTCTTCATGCCTTCAGTACCGTTGGCACCTTCCAAAGAAGTTCTTCCAATCAACCCGTTGGACAGAATCAATTAGAGAGATCTCGAGCTCTTTAAGGTAAGTGTTGATAGCCCATCAATCCTGCTCGCCCATACAATCAGGATCTCGGTTTCCATAAGTAGATCCTTCCAAATATAAGTTGCGAAGTCGTCAAAGAATCTAAACATATTCCATATAAAACTTAGATCGTTTAGAGCTGAATCCAGTAGAAAGATATCCATCAGACGTTAGAAGAAAGATCGTATAAGATCAGAATAAACGTCGTCCTGGAAACTGTCCTTGTGAGTAGACTTTAAAATATAAGTCTTGAGTCTTGCTAGCTTCAGACTTTAATCTTCAGACTTTGATCTTCAGACTTTGATCTTCAGACTTTGTCAATAGAATCTGTAAGTCTTCAGACTTTGATCTTCAGACTTTGATCTTCAGACTTTGTCAATAGATTCTGTAAGTCTTCAGACTTTGATCTTCAGACTTTGATCTTCAGACTTTGTCAATAGATTATGTAAGTCTTCAGACTAGACTGATAAACTTGTTTTGTCAACTTCAAAATACTTTAAGGGATTTCATCCAACAATATGTACTAACAAATTTATAAATAAATAAAAAATTCATTTTTTTTTTTTGCTAAAAAATTTCACATGGAAACATTTCACATCAAAATGGACTCTTTCTCAAGAGTACTTTCGTTACAATAAACGTGGTGACATATGCCTAAATATTCTTAAAAGTTACAAATATTTTTAAATATTACCTAAACTTATAGGTATTTGATTACATAAACGTGCCATGTTAAAAGTTACATAATCATTTGAAGTACTACCCTCCTCATTTACATAGTCGAAATCCATTGTATATAGCATATGATCCAAATCTACACTTGCAAAATGTGTATCATTTACAATATTTCTTCATATATAATTGCCACTATCATTATTTTCACTTTTTTAATATAGATAATTCAGCATACTTTTTAAAATCTTCCACTTCTTTTTTAATACGCCCAGGCTCGCTCAATTTTTTATCATAATGCGGAATGTGCACAACTTAACACTTCTTTATAATTTGTAGGTGCAAGACCTTATTGAAACTTGGGCAAATGATATCTAACTTCTTTGTATGGCCCAAATAACCATTGAAATTTGGATATTCAACATCTACTATATAGTATTTACTTACACAAAAATACTGCAAATTTAATCAATATATACCATATACATATATTAATGTATAAAAATCATTAATTAACAAACTTGTCAGAGGATAAGAAAATTGTAAATCACGTCTCCCAAATGATAAACAATTGCAGAATGGGCGGTAGCACAGAGTTGCAAATATTCATCTTCATATTTTTCATTGTTTTCCCTTTTAGAAGAATTATTCATAACTACTTAAAGTAACAAAATAGAATTAAAATAAGAGAGGTAACAAATTATCTAGATCATTCATCAAGAAAACACTTATAAACTATCATATATATGCAAACTCCACCCAATAAAGAGAACACCAGATAAAAACAAGTCTCATAATAGAATATAAAAGAAATGAGTGAGTGATAACTTAAAATAGAATATCAATTAGAAACAAGTCTTACAATACAACATAAATATGTCTCGCCAAATAGCATGAATAAATAGTGCAAAAAAGTGTCTTATTGCATCAACGTAGCATATGAAAAAGTTCAAAGAAATAGCTAACATACTAGTGATGACTATGCTTTTTGAACTTATACCTAGTCCATGTGACTTTTTCCTAATTGCCATCCAAGTTCATGAAGATTTGCTTATTATCCTTTTTCTTTTGGCAAAATGATCTAATGCAAAAAAAAATATATATATAACTATGGGTCTTGCTTAATCTCAAGTATGACTCTCCTAAGGATCAAACTTGCTTGCATGATTTGTAACATCGTCCCTACTTTCAATAGTTGAACAAATTCTGTCTATTTGCATTGTTAGCTTAGTAACCGTAGTCAATTTCTTTTGTTTCTTTTAAAAGCTTGTCTCATTGAACTCTGTGTCACTCTTTTATGGCTTTGAGGTTATTTAATAATATTTTCACACATATTACACTCTATATCATTAGTAGATCCTGCACAATCACCGATATAAAGTTGTGTGGTCATAACATCTTTATTAACACGTAAATCTTCTGCAGGGTTTCATCTAATACCTCCAGTAGCAACTGTATCTCTAAACATTTTATCCAACAAAACTTCAAGATCCGGATGTATGCATTTCATTCTAAAAAATTTAATCTTAGGATTTTCCTGTTATAATAAACATGTTTGTGAATTGTATCATAAAAGATGAACTTAAAGAAAAGTAACAAAAGAAGAGAAAAAAACCTAAATTTTCCTTTCACCATTCATCACTTAAATCGATGGTTTTTTAAATTGGATCCCATCCTAATTGAGACATCAGTAATTTTCATAATAATACTTGTGTGACATTCCGAATTTTCTATGTCCAATAATAGAATTTAGGTTATGAAGCTAAGTATTATTTAGCATAGAATTTGGGTTGGCATGTAAAAAATCTTAGTGGGATTATTAAATTTACAAGGTTTAGAAAACGTGGAGGATAATTTCTTGCGATTGTGATCATCCCAAGTCCAATGCGTTAGACTTAAATAGTTAAACTAATAGATGTTGACATATACATTGATGGTGTAGAGTTACGTTAATTAATTTACTACTATCTTAGTTATTGATGGGGATGGACATTATTTGAATTATATGTTTCATGATTACTAAGTTTTAAATTTACTAAATCCAAATTTTCCTAACTTTCGGTATGGCTTGTTAATAATTTTGGTGAATTTGAGATGTCAAGGGCTACATTATTCAATTTATTTTAATCTTAGTTAACTAATACTAATAATGATTCACTTATATTAACGTTGACCCACTCAATTGGCTAAAGGTGAAGAACTTCTTCCTCAACGTGATCACCTTTAAACTACGCTCATTAAGCTACATGTTAACCACTTGTCCCTTTAAAACTTGCATGTTAGGTCACTTGTCTTATTAAGATTAAAACACTTATATGTTTCTTGAAACATAAGGTTTAGCCATGACTACTAAACTTATTAGTGATAAACTCTTCTTTCCACTTGGCCATAAACTAGATGAAACTTTGCTACTTGTAATTTATAATGCACTTGCAACCTTCCTCCTAGTATTTTACACTTCGAGTCATCACTCTTAAATTGGTAAAAAAATCCTAAGCTCATTCTTTACCTTGCATGTATTCTTCTAAATTCAAACTTAAAAAGGAAAATTTTCTCAACATTTGACCCTTAGTTTGAAAAGTAAAGATTCATTCTTTCAGGAGTTACAAGGTGGTTAAAATTTTTGGTTGTTCAAGTTTTGTCAAGGTAAGTGACAACTCCAAACATTAAGATAGCTTAATTTATTTTAGTGCTCTTGACTTGATTGGTTGATGTTTAGTAATATTACTTAAGATAAGTGTGAGCAACTCCCGATACTGGTGTGTTGGGATATTGTATCGGCTTGTATTAATGAGTTCTTTCAAGTTTTAGATGCGTTTGATTGATTTCCTTAAGGTGTGGTTGCATGGTGTATGTGAAAATTAAAAAATTGGGCTTGAAAGTCTTAAGTTCGCCATTTTGGTACTTACCAAGTATGCCCGCATACTTCTCATATTCCCCATATATTCACCTTTTGTTAGCCGCTACTAGTATTCACCTTAGAATTACTAGCTATTGCTCATATTCAGCCGCTAATATTTACCTTATTATTAGTGGTGCTACTCATATTTACCTTATATTCACTTATCGCAACTTATTACCACTTAAATATGATAACAAATTGCTTGTACTCACCTGTTAAGTATCACTACATATTTGCTCATATCTATTTTTTTAGTATGACCACTTACTGCTTATATTCACTTTTCAAGAATAATCACTTACCAAGTATACCCATTTGTTGAGTATATCCACTTGCTATTGGCAAGTGTACCCCCTTATTGAGTATGCCCATTTATTGATTTGCTAAATGTGTTAATGTTGCTTGCATGAGAAATGAAAGGAGGTAAGTATGTCAATATTATGTGATCACTAAATAGGGCAAGGTAATGATATGCATGAAAAGACTTTTGCATTGGATGTTAATTATTAAAATGAATATTGATTTTGTTGCTGATACAAGGAAGATCTTATGATTATAATGTTAGCATATGCACTCTTGCTATGTGATTAAATGAAACTCGGCTCTTCTTGAGTCTCAAATGTCCCTCTCGGCTCTCATCTCTCGCATCAACTCTCGGCCTTTAGTGAGTTTTTTGCATATGCTTTATGTTGTCTTTAGTCTTGTTTGAGTGATTTTGCGCGCCAATAGATTGGCTCAGCTTCTTTGGGGTGATTCCAATTGTTTAGTGAGATGATCATTTGAGGGGGTAAATTTGTGGATGATTTAGGGGGGGGGGGGTTGACATGAAATTGGATGCGTGAAGAAGAAGAAGAAAGTGTTAGACTTTTTTTAAGGACATGTTTTTTGTATCTTGTATATTTGAACATGTTGGAGAAAACTCCTATTAGGTTTTGAAGCTGACAAAACTTTTCTAAGTTCTATTCTTATTTCATTCTGAGGAACACGAGACTTCTGTGAAATTCTTTCATAGTCTATCTTACATCAGAAGTCTACCCCATTTTGACGAAGACCTAGACTGAACGCAGGTGAAGAACGAAGATAATCAGACTCGAGATTATTTTTCTTCCTTCAAGGTTTTAGTACGAACATGATATAAATGGCTTTTTGGTTGGATATCTCACTTACCATTTTGGTTATCTTTATTGAAATCAACCACGGAACGGAAAAATCATTTTTGGAAGGCAAGTTTATTTGGAAAGAATCTATTTATGGAAACCAAGATTCTGATTGTATGGGCGATCAGGATTATCAGACTTTCATCTCAATCTTCAAACGGCTCGAGATCTCCTTAAATGATTCCGTCCAATGGGTTGATTGGAAGAATTCTTCTGGATAGTGCCAACGGTTGAAAAGGCATGGAGGAGTATTTAATGAGTTTTTTTCAAGTCATGAGAGTTACGCGTGAAAGGAGAATTTCAAAATCTGAAGCTTCCCAAATCACTTATTCTTCCTCATACAGTGCTCAAACTTGTATTTGAAAAAGAGAGAAACTCTAGAGAGAAAATTTGTGAGAGCAGTAGAATCTCTTCACTAAGAATTCAATGCTATAAGGATGTAACACTCTTTTTTGATTCATAGTGAAAACTAACCAAAAGGCTATCGTTGTGGAAGAGTAGATGTAGGCTTAATCTAAGCCGAACCACTATAAATCTTGTGTTCATTTTCTCTTCTTTGAACTCCTTTACTTTATTTGATGTGATGCTTTTCTGTGTTTCGAAATAATTGTTAAAGTCAGAATTCTTCTTCAAAATCTATTGTTCATCAGACTCAGTTTAAAAGTAAAGTTTTTTATTGTATTTTGCAAAATCTGTTTTCACACCTATTCACCTCCCTCTAAGTGTTTATATTAGCACTTTTAGAACAAAGATAACAAGCATGAGTTGTTGCTCAAGTTCTACTTGATTGAAGAAGAAGAAGAAGAAGAAGATTCTTTTGCTTGTTTCGTAATACAAGTAATGGAGGAAAGCTAGTTCTATAGAGTAAGTTTTGCTTTTCCATTTGAAGCTCCTGACTAGAAGAACTCATTAATCTCCTCCACTCTTCACACCTATGTGTTAGTTCTACAAAGTGAGTTTGGCTTCTCCATTTGAATGTGGGTTCATATTCTCTCAAATTTTGTCAACTGTCAGTGCTTGGTTTTACAATGCTAATGTTCGGTCTGAGGAGAATTCCCTACTGATTAAATTCCTTAAGTTTCCTTTGATGTTGTTACAACATTTACCCGCAACTTATTTGTTGTGCTTGTTTTACCTATGCTTTTAGCTTGAAGGAAAGCTGAATTTGGTGGGTGTTTAGATTTGATGGCTCCAATCTATGTTTTGCTTGATTTAGGTGATCTATTCAAATGTCAATGGAAGTGGACAAATCAAATGATGCTATAAATCCAGTAATGGACTCAGGTGAGATTGTCTGTTGTGGTGACTCCTTTAATTTCCTCTTTCCCTACCTATTCAAAGAGGTTGGAAGCAGAATGAAGTGATGTTGATCAAGGGACTTATAAGATGCTATACTACCGTCTTTAAAGGTTCTTGTGCAGTCACTAAACTTAGATGCATAAAGACTATCTTCGTCAGCCGCGTGTACCAATTACACAAAAATTCGTTAATCTAGGAGTAGTAACAACCAACTCAAGTCTACAAACTATCCAAGAGACGTGGTTTTAATCACCTTCGGCATGTATTATGTGATGTTCAAAACTACTTTTTTTCGTTAGCAACATTTCAAAATCCTTGCTTACTTTCACCAAAAAAAAAAATTCAAAATCCATCTCGAACTAATTAAAAGAAAACCTCTATTCACACTCTTACAAAATGCTAACTTGGAATCTACGCCATGCGAAAATATTCACAGTGGACAAGTCGTTGATGCGCAAATTCCACCATCGTGCTTATTCCAAAGAATCTATTAAACTTTGCATGACTAAATTTCATACTGGGAGACAAACCGGGATGACAAAGTTATCATCCTAGGACAGTCCACCATTGAATGTGAAAGTCCGAAATGTTGGACTTTCAATCACAATGACATTTCTTGCAAGCCAATTCACTTCAGCTCAAGAGCTGCATGCAACTAAACCGCATGCAAGTCCGAAGCACGCCTCGAACAAACATCTCCCGAAACAACCCACTTAGCTCAAAACTCGAGTCCCACTCTTATACAAAAGTTCATAATTTTTATGGACCGGAATAAGTGACTGGTTCCATTGGAACCTAACCGATTGGTCCAGTCCTATTCCCAATCCTAGAAACCGAGAATCGATTCTCCCGAATAAGGAATTGTATCACCCTACCACGACCTCGATTGTCTTGTTCCCCACTGACTTTGAATTGGTAATCATATCTCGAGGCTCCTCATGTATTCAATCTTCATCTAAGACCTTGACAAGATCTTATCAATACTTTTGTCAATTAGTGCTAATCACTTATTGTTGTATATCAACAACTGAAAGAGTGTGAATATCGACGTGTACTAATAATTGTCAACAATGCGTCATGTGCTGGGTGATATCCATGCATAAGTCACATGCTCATCCATGCCGAAGACTTCATCATTTTTTTTGGTGTAAACAGATTTGATAGATCGGATATGGCAATTTGTGTTATACATATATGATTTTTAGAGATTCGTGTATATTGACGTAGAGTCTCAATTCGTATCAGGTTTCTCAATTCCCCCGGTGCGATTACTTCGACGGGAGTCTTGACAAAAACCTCCCCTTCAGCCCGGATTTTCCTGCTTTTTATTTTCTTTTCACTCTCGATCTTTGCTGAAAACGTAATGATGATGACTGTCTGCTAAAATTTCTCGACTTTTTATGATTTTGACTTTGTGGTACTCGCATGCGAAGATCGCAGGGTCAAGGGCCGTGATTTGTTTATTAGTAAGTTTACGATCTAAAACCCATATTTAACCCAAAACCAGCCCGAACCCGTTTCGTATTTGTATATGGCATGGGCCAAACTTTCACCATTGCCTTCACATCCCTGTTCTTAGCCTTGTTGATATTTCAGAATCAGTTGCATTGGTTGTGAGACTTGTGATTTTAGTTCAATTAAGCCCTATCGAGAGGGTTCAACGCCTATAATGTGTTTGATGAAATTCCTAAGTCAGCAGCGTGCTTGGCTGTTGATAGTTTGTTCATAGCATGTGTGCTTGGTTGTTGTTGATGATCGATATGTATTCATAATCCATTGTGGTGTCGTTATTGCTTTATTTTAGTTTGGATTATTTCTTATTCAATCGTGAGAATTCCACGTATCAATCTTGCTATGTCTTTTTTAAGCCATTTTTCTGGGTTTGAAAAGTGGGTTCTTAGATGATGGCTAATATAGGAAGACAATATTGCTTTTTTGACTCTGTCTTGGGTTAATTTGACTCTTCAGTTCAGAGAAGATGACTAGAGCTGAAAAATGAAATTTGTTTCAACTTTGTCATTTGTTTCAACTTTGTCGTTATTGCCCACTAAGTGTTCGTGAAAATTTCTCAAAGGAGTTTGACTTGAGAATTTCAACATGGATAGATTAAAATTACTTCCGTAAATTAGAATATTCATAAATTTTCTCTATTTCAACATTTAGAATATATTTGATACTTAGCACTATCCAAGATATTGGTTAGTTTGGGTCCAAATACTTGATTGTCTTATGCATGCAACCATATTCATATGGAGAGCAATCTATGGCGCAATTTTATTTATTAGTAAGTTTACGGCCCAAAACCCATCTTTATTTAACTCAAAATTGAAGTTCAAACATGTTTTATGATTTATACATGGCTTGAGCTGAACTTTCATCGTCACCTTCATGCTCCTATTTATAACTTGATACCGAAAACTCCCTTACTAACTCAACGAGCCAATCGTTGGAGCTGCTCTTTCTTCAAAGGCAATAATTTAAGGAGAAAAAAATGCTAAAAAGAAAATGAATCTCGGGTTTGGTCGGGTATGGATTGGATATTGGACGAGTCGGGTATAAATAGAGAAATCGACATTGCAATTATATGATAATTTGGATCGAACCATTTATGACCCAATCCAAACCTATCCAACTCACCATTTGACAAACCTACACATACACTGCAAGCAACAGGTAGGGTGGGGTGTAGCTAGCATTAGCCCTATTCCATCCCATAAATCCATCCTGTTTTCGTAGTTTTCATTGTATGTAAAAAAAAAAAAACAAATATAGATATTACAAGCACTTTTAAGAACAATCTCTTCTTCTTACAAGCCTTGCTTTATGGAAGATGCAAGATTGAAAGTTTTATAGGTAAAGCAATGGGAGACAATTGCTTCCCTTGTATTCCGCCGTCAAATTGTTTCGCATCCACAATTTTGTGATATTTAGATTTTGTTTGACTCAATAAAATCTGTTTATTCTTTTTCAAAACCTACCCATGAAGCCGTTTCTTATTATTACTCTATCTTTTTACATAACTATTGTAATAATAATAATGAAAAGTGGCAAATATAATAATAAATGAATGCCACATATAATGCGGTGCTCCGCAAGGATTCGTTGTTCCGAGAAGAGAAAACTACCTCAGCCCCCCTCACGGGGAAGGGGGCATGTTTTTCGTCCCATCATGTGCCCATAATTAGAACTTACGGGATTTGAAAGTATTATTACCGCGATAGCAGGTTTCAAGTGACTGTTACTATTAAATTTTTGACTTTTTTTTTATAAAAAAAATCCTGCGGTTTACATGATGACTCTTCTACAACCCTTGCAAATTATAGGTCTTCACTCACATATCATATTTTTTTCATAAAATTTTCAAACTTTGAATAATATTTTATACTCCAACTGAGAAAATAAAAAGATAATTACTTAGACACGATTTGTGCAATCTAATTATTCAAGTCAAAACATATTTTTGATGTCCACGTCCAATCAACGCGATAATAATAACAAGATTTCTATCCACATAATTTCAAAGACCTCGTTGTAATAATAAGTAAGAGCACGTTTAAATGAGTGTATCAAGTGCAATTTCAATTGCAATAACATGCATGATAGTGGAAACAATAAATATAATCTAGTGTTTGGACTCCCAAAGTAATTTCTATCGTATAAATATAATCTTCAAAAGCAAATTCCATGATCCCTACCCTAATGATACTCCACGTGGGTATAGCAAGCAAAAACATATCATTATTAAAAGGCTTTAAAAGAAAAAAAATAATAATTGAGAGACTAGAGAACAACAGATGACTGATAACCTCAACTGTCGGCTGAGGTAGTTGATGTCGGTCATTATCACTTATCCTTGTCATGTCTGCGAATCCATTTTTCTATTTGCATAATTTGAAAATAAATAAATAATGGACATATATCCAAATTTTCTATCTGCATAATTTGAAAGATCTCATCCTAATAATTAGGAGGAACATGTTGAATTGAATGAGTATCAAGTTACAACTTCAATTGCAATAACATGCATGGACAGTGGATGCAATAAGTGCAATCCGGTGTTTGGAATCTCAAAGCAATCCTCCATTTTTCATCATATAAAACTAATCTTCAAAATCAAATCCCATGATCCCCTAAATGATCCTCCACGTGGACATAGCAAGCAGAAAATATTATTATTAAAAAGCTTTAAAAGAAAAAAAATAATAATAGAAAGACAGAGAACGACGGATGACCATAATGACCCGACCCGGTCACCGGCTGAGGCAGTTGAAACCGGTCATCATCACCGGCGCCCTCCTCGTAGCCGCGAATCTCTGCCCAGACCGACTTCCCGGCCCACTCTTGGTAATCATCACCCTCCACGACACGCGCTCTCACGCCAGCCCCCGAGCATGGGATAATCTTCGCCGTGCGTGCCCTGCATGCCCTCCAAGCGCGAGTCACGCGGGGCCACCCTGCACCCGCGAGGGCAGGCGTGTAAATTCGCCGCGATGCCGTCGGACCGAAGAAGCCGAAGCACTTTGCACCGAAGTAACTGCTGCGCTTTAGGCGTCCCAACAAAAGAAGCACGCACTTTAACGCATAGGGCCGGCGTTCCCTGTGCTCGAGCGCAGCTTGAACCTACTGCGACCGCCACGCGTTGAGCCACCGTTGGGCGGTTCCATCCGGAGGGCCCGCGGCTGAAGCCATCGAGCTGCACCATGGGCGCGGGGCCAGCTTAGGAACGCTCCTTTATTTATGATATTTTTTCCAAAAATCTCAGCGGTTTTTTGCTCCACCAGCTTCACTCTGAGAGAGAGAGAGAGAGAAGCGGGAGGGGGGTTCGATGCTGCAGCTAGATCGCAGCTTCCTATTTTTGCAAGCACAGCCCTGGCACATTCTCTCTCTCTCTTTCTGTGCCTGTGATTTATGCGCTACCCCGGAACGCACCGCCTAGCATTCCTGATACAAGCCACAACCAAGGATCAAGAAGACACGACGACCCTCGAGCTACATTGGCGATTTCTTTCGTCTCGCGGTTTCGAGCTGTAAGTGTGGTTTATGGGTTGACTTGGTTTTGGTGGGTTGTACTCTGCTGAGCTCCATTCGGTGTCTCCTCGTCTTGTTTAGGCGTTGTTCGGTAATGTTTCTATTCTTCTCAATTTTTATTCTTTTGTTTTTTGAAAAAAAAAAAATTCGTTTGATAACGTCAATTACTTTTTCTATTCTCCGGAATATAAAAGTGGTCGAGAAATATATTTGGAATAGAAAGAAGAAATAGAAAAAAAAAAATTCTTGTTCTTGAGAATAATTTCTAAAAATAAGTTATTTTTTTCTTTTTTTCTTTTCTTCTTCTTTGTTGGCTACCACCTCCTGCCGCCGACTAACTGTTCCTACTGCCACCCGCCGCCGATGACCACTAACATCGCCACCCCTCATCGTCGATGACCACTAACATTGTCGCCCCCCGCTGCTGCAAGTGGTTGGTGGCTGTGAATGGCATCATCAAAGGTCATCAGTGGCAGGGGTCGGCAACTGTCGTTAGCGGCGGCAGTCCGCAACAGTAAGGAAGATTAAGAAAAAAAGTTTAAAAAAAATTCTACATTATTAAAAAAATTATAAATTGTAGCAAACACATTCTTATCATTTTTCCATTCCGAAAATATAAATCTTATATAATTACCAAACACGTTCTTTTATTAAGAAATTTTTTTGAGAAATAGAAATAGAAAAAAACTATTTCTAGAAAGAAATTGTTCATCAGAACAAAAGCATTACTAAATGGACTTTGCTTCTTGTTTCTGAATCACTTCGATGTTAGATGAGAGATCATGGGATAGACTGCATTTGTTGATTGGTCGGGGTGTTTGAATTTGAAATGAGAAGCTGCGTGTGTAAGAGGTGAACTTGTTATGGGTTCAGTTGATATATGGCGCGTTTGGTAATGATTCTGTTCTTGAGAACAGATTCTGATCATAAATGATTCTTTTTTATTCTGTTTTCGAGAATAATTTCTAAGTATTTTAATACATTTGATAACTATCTAAAATTTTTAATTCTGAAATAGAATTGCTGTTTCAAATCAATTTCTTTTAATTTTTAAATAATTTTTTTTCTGTTCTTTTTTTCCTTTTTCTCCAATTCTTCTTCTTTTTGTGGTCGGTCTCGTAAGGGCTGGGCGAGGCCTGTCTGGCCACCGACGAGGCTTGCCCAACCCCACCGAGCCTCGTTGAGGCTGGACGAGGCCCGCTTGGCCACCGATAGGGCTCGGCCTCGTGAGGCTTGCCTCCGGCGAGCTCGTTGGACCTCGCATTGGGTTGGCGAGCCTCTAGCGAGCTCATCGGACCGGTTGCCGGCGACCAGTGGCGGTGGCGGCAGATGGTGGCGGATGGCGGCCGCGGGAAGAAAAGAGAAGAATAAGAGAAAAGGGAAGAAGAAGAGTTGGTTTTTGATTCTTAAATTTGTTCCCAAAACGAGAATCAATTTTTCTTTATTCTTGATTTTGTTTCAAATTTACTTCCGGGAACAAAAATTTTACCAAACACGATTTTGTTCCAAAACTACTCCCAGAAACAAAAAATCAAAATTGGATACTATTTGGATTATTACCAAACAGTCCCATAGTCTAATTGATGGCATGGGGGTAAAAAAAACCGCTGTTTCTGCAAACGAATCAATGATCCTTGAAGGACCCGAGAGATTGCCATTATACGGATTAATTTTACAAGTGTTAGAGAGTCCGGAATGAATTGGTGTCCTTGCCTTGAAGGACCCGACGAGAATCTGCGGTTGCCATCATGGTGAAGGGTGAATATCTAGTATGTTCCCATTTTTTACTGTTGTATTGTCGAGTGTTGTATCATGTGTGGCTGCTCAGTGAAATCGACAAAGTGGTAATGAGCAAAGCTCCTGGTCCGGACTTGGCATTTTTGAAGTGGTCAAGCAGGAGTCAGGAGTGTAGTGCTGACAGTCCTAGTAGGTCCCTGTTTCGCACGCTTATTTAAATTTCTCCACCATTATTCTTCAAGATGAGTAATTTGGTTTGTTCTGGTCGTCCTGTTCCGTGATGAGCAAAAACTTAAGCTATTCCAGCTGGAACTTTTTCCTTAATCAACGCCTGAGGTGTTTTACTTTGGACTGTGCAGGAGCTGAGGTTCAGGTTATTGCTGCATCGGTTCATCTCCTCGCTCGACTATTCGCAGGTCTCCTCGCTCTCACCTCAGAGATCGGAGTCACGTTGCCACCCGATTTAGGAGCTGGATTCACACTGGACTTGGCGGGGATGGAGAGCTTTCTGGGTGGGCTTCACAGATTCCTCCTTTCCCAGAGAGATCAAGAATGCCCATGCTTTTTACTCACCGAGGGTGAGGGTCTCGTCCTAAACACAGCGCAATTACAGCGACATCACTAAGCAATTTACATAGATGGAGTGCACTTCTAATTCAGCTATAGTAGTAAAATATCTTAATCAGCATTACAGCATCACATGAACCCGTCAAGATTTCTAACAAACATGAGAGAGTCGATAATCAAAGTACCAAGTAAGTTTCCAAACTGACTCGTTAAACGCTTAACCAGCACGTGTAACTAAAGCGCCCAGAAAAATCACACGAATCCTCTCTGAAGAAAGGCAAGTCCTCAGGCACCATTAAATCGTACCATCTCATGCAATATACTCTCCCACCCTTTCAATCTGCTCGATCTAACATCGTAACTCAAGACCCTCCTCCATCATCGCGACAAAAACAAGAGCAACTTCAGAACACACTGCTGCACACAGGCCCACACGGCATACACATCCACATCCAGCACTCCATTCGCAAACGAGGTAACTCAAAGATCAAACGATCCTGCTCATCACCTACAAATTCTCTGTACCCTCGCGCAAACTGCACATCCTACGGAAACCCTGACCGAAGCAAGCAAAAGCAAACGATAGCTCGATTTCCACACGCGTTGAACGCGCGCTCGACTCGGTCTAATTCTGGAAAATCATTCACTCACTCACACATACACACAGACAACCCAAACTACCGACTGAGGAACAGAAAACCGTCAAAGCGTCGAACAGGAAAAGGAGAGGGGGAAACCAACCTCCGAGACGAAGAAGAGCTCGCCGCCGCCTCCTGCTTCTCCTCCTTCGGCTTCGCGGCCGATCGCAGCCCGTAGCGGAGCAGCTTCGGCTTCCCTGAAGAAGAAGAAGAACAAACTCGCTACCATCACCAACCGATGCAAGGAGAGAGAGGGAAGAAAAAAAAAGAGCAAAGAAGGACCGCCGAGAAACGCCGCGATTCGACTTCACCGCCGTCGCGAAAACACGAGACACAGAGGGAGAGATCACCGGCACCGGCGGACTGTTCCTTGGCGGCCTCTTCCATGTCCGACGTCTTCCTCTCTCCTCGCCGGCGAGCTCGGATCGGCTCTTCTCCTTCACTCCGTCGGACGCCCGTGACGTGAGCTCTCCCGCTTTGGCCCACCTGCGGCCAGTCCGCTGCCGACACGTGTGGAATGAGACGGGGTCGGTTTTGACGGCGTGAGGACGGGTTAACGGATAGATCTTTGGACTGCTGGAGCTTTGAATGGGGCCCAAGTGCCGTTTCAGCCGCGGGCCCAGGGAGAGGAGAAAGCTCCGCGACATTTGGAATTTCGAATTTCGAAACGCACGGCCGTTGGGGACTTTTTCTCTTCCGTGGGTCGGTCAGACAGCCGTTGGATTGAACTAGGGCTCGGACTTTTTAGTAAACTCGCGGTTCTGGGGCCCCCGTTTGAGGGTGTCGGCTTGTTCTAGGCCCATTTCGGCCCGTGATGTCTCCACATGTCGATGGACGGATTACTAGTGGGGTGAAGCGACGGGCGCGACGAGTCCATGCCCCGTGGGACACCATCCTGAATAGTTCAAATTTCCCATTAAGAGATATCCTAGTGCTATCAGAATGATCCATGTATCCATGCTTTAACTTATAGCTACAGAAGTGGGTCCTAATCTTGTTTCATTCTAAACCAATTGCCTCCATTTTTCCCTTTCTTTCTTAAGATTATTCCATTTACTCTACGTTTGATTTTCTATCATACTTTTTGTCCCTTAACTTCTCAAAATTATTAATTATGGTTGTTCATCTGTCATTTTTATTGTTTGCAGGACTATTGTCTTTTTCAATTTCTTCAAGGCATGACTTACAAAAGATCTCTTCTTTACCAAAAAAAAAAAACTTACAAAAGATCTCTTTATCTTTTGAGCTCAAAAATGCATTTTTCTTTAAGGAAGTTGTCATCTACTAATAAAGTGATATAAAAAAATTGGAGAGACACGAATTAACGAAATTAATCATGAAGGAAAATTCGATTATTTTCTATTGCCAAGAAGCAAAGGTCTGCTAACCCTTTCTGCACAAGATCCCAGAGTAAATACAACTTTTATTCTTACTAAACTCTTACCGCCTATAACCACTGGGGGTTCGCCCCAATGGCTACCCTTCTATCTTGGAAGGGGGAAGTTGGGGGTTCAAATCCCCACATTCTCAGGGGGGATTGGGGTGGGGATGATTTCATTTTAGGAGTGGGTTTCGACTCCCACGCCCTGCGAGGAGGCAGGGTAAAAGTCTTAGAGTAGGATTAGCGTAGGACCGACCAAAAAAAAAAAAAAAAAACTCTTACAGCCTATCAACTTTTGAAACTAAAAGATGAAGTAAAAACGCCAATAAAGCATACAACAAGAATATGACTTTTTTTTTTGCTTAAATAGAAATCTTGAAGCTCAGAAAATAAGTAATTCAAACAATAGATTAAAAAAGTGGAGGTTGAGTCTTTGGAGCATGCATTGCATAGTAAGAGAAAAGACTAACAATACAATAACAGAAATGAATTTGCAAAGCCGAAGTCCCAAAATCTGAAGTTAACTTGTATTGATGCCCAATGCCTCCGTGAGACACAGGACAACTCGTGCCAAAGTAATAATCTTATCCATTATTCAAATTTCGAAAGCAATCACAAATTACTACAACGTAAATTTGGCTGTCGCAAGACAAAACTAGACACACTTAGTTGATTTTGCAAGAAAAGCTAAAAATTTGATAAGGCTATGCTTACATTCCTTCTCATGTCCCATACTAGCATATCCCGATTCAGTTGCCCCTAAAAGGGCTATAAAAACCGAAACCTTTATTCATTTCAGTATCGTCCTTATACAAGCAAGAGAGAAAGTAGGAACCAATCCAATGGCAAGATTGGGTAAACTTCTGTGTGTGTGTGTGTGTGTGTGAGAGAGAGAGAGAGAGAGAGAGAGCCCACAAAGAATGAGCAGTCGAGCGAGGGAAAGGATGGAACATTATAGCTGAGCGAGGAGCAGGCAGAGGCATGTAATGATATGGGAAATAGGATTTTGTTTTTTAAAATGGACAAAATTGGATTTCTAATAAGCTTTTGAGGACAAAAAAGGAAACTGAGCAATTTCATTAAAGAAAGGTTTCACCATTATGAAATGTTGAAAACTCAAGTGGGGATGTATCTTGAACTTTTAGCTTTCCTAAGATTAGTATTTAGCCTAAAGCCCCTTAAAATAGCTTGAGAAACACACAAATTTGTCCCAAACCCTTGATAAAACGGAAGCAAATGCAGCCTTACCCACTTATGACTCATACGTCTCTTCTCCCCCCCTTTCACTCTCTCATGTCTCTTCCTCGAACCAAGCTTTGGACACCTCCAATTTGTGCCTCAGCATCTCTTTCAACGCTTCAATTTGCTTCACCGAGTTGGCATTCTTGGCGTTCTTGGAGCAGATCACGCCCTCCGGCATCAGGATGAGGGAAGCCGTCTCTTGGACAAGCTTGTGCTCGAGGAGATAGATCATGAGGCGCAACTCGCATTGGCGGAGGTCCTCCATGAGGCGAGGGAGGTCGCATATGTTTGGCAAGCGGGACTGGACCTAGGTGAAGTAGTGCAGGAAGTAAGCATTGAAGGAGCGATCGAATGCCACCTTCTGGGAGGATGTCTGGGGCAGCCCAGCAACAACGGCTTTGGCTAATTTAGTCATGGTAGAAAATTGAAGGATTGAAGTTTCCATTACCCTCATGCGCAGCACGAGCTCACAACTCCACTCTATGATTATGTTATGCCGGAATTACTTCTGCAATAAAATATCTTTTACAAAAAATCATTCTTTGACTTTTAATTTAAAAAAAAAAAGATTATGTAACAATTCTGGATAGGAAATATCCAGACAAATAAGGAAATCAACTACTTTACTTCGAACAAAACTATACAAAGGCAACTATGCCAGAATTCAATCAATGATAAGGCTTGAAAAGTATAGCTATTACAAACAAACCAAATGTAAACAAACCTGTTGAAATTTAGTCGATAATAAAGCTTGAGAACGCCAATATAAAGATACACTCCGAAATTAAATTGACGACATGGATCTGAAAGTTACAACTAAGAAACACGGCGAAATTTAATTGACAACGCGAGTTTGAAAAATAAAAATACAATGCAATAAAGTAAAACTAACTAAAAGACAGAAAACTTGTTTGATTTGTGGGGGGCTCTTTAATAGATGAGTCATGGTATTTATAATGGTAGTGTCATAACTAGGGGTGTCAACAGTTCGGTAAAACCAAACCGAACCGAACCTTTAGGAAGAACTACTGAACCGAACTGAATGAGACCCAAACTGCATATGAACCGAACTAAAATTTTGGTTCGATTCGATTTGGTTTTTCAATTTTTGATTTTTAGATTTCAATTTTCAGTTTTTAGCTTTCGATTTTCGATTTTTTGCATTTGTTTTTTGTGGGGTTTTTTTTCTATTGTATATTGTAAGAGTATTTTCCTGAGCCCCGTTTGATTCAGATTTTCAATTTTGGGATTTCACTTTTGTTTTCTTTTTTTTTTTTGGTCGAATATTATAAGAGTAATTTTCCTAGGCCTCGATTCGGTGCTTTGGTTCAATTCTATTCGAATTTTTTATTCTCGCTTTTTTTGGTCGTATATTTTCGGATCAGTCCAACCCCACTTTAATTAACACCTTGCAAGATCACATTTTTCTAAAAGGTTCACATCTTAAGACGATTATTGCAATTTGGAAGTGCTTTCAAATTTGTGTAAACATACCGGCAATAATGAAATATGAGCCCATTCAAAACTTATTGCGCTAAGGAAAACAAAAAGAGAGGCATAACCTCGAAAAAAAACCAATGGCTTTACCCTAACCATGAGTACCAAATAAAAATTAACCGACAAAAAGAGTGGGAGAAACTCCATTCCTATAGATCATATGAAATGACCCATAAGTTCAATAGGTCTAAGTACATATCCCAAACAGACAAAAATCTTCAGAGAAAATTTTCCAAGGCACAGTTATGGCCCATAACTGTTATTTAGCATTTTCCAATAGTTGTATCCATGTTCTTCCATCTCCAAGGATTTTGCATTCATATTCTCGTGATGCCATGATCTTATTGTTGGACGGTTGCTCCTCCAAAAATGCATGTCAGTTGTTCCACAACCTCAATTGCCTTGTTCTCTAGTGACTTTGAACTAGTAACCACATCTTGAGGCTCATGTATTCAATCTTCTTCTAACATCTTGACAACTTACCAAGCTTATCAATACTCTCATATCGTTGTTAATCACTTGTTCTCGTATATCAACAACTGATTGAGGGTAAATATTGGTGTGTTAATATCGATGTGGATCTTAATAATTGTCAACAATGCATCATGTGCATGATAATATCCATGCATTAGCCACGTGTTCATCCGTGTTGACGACTTGGTCAACTTTAGGTATAAGTAGATTCAATGGATCGGATATGGCATTTTATATTATTAAGATATGATTTTCAGGGATTCATGAACAATGACGTTGAGTCTCAATTTGTTTTAGGCTTCGAGAGGAGTCTTGACTAAAGTCTCCCCTTCTGCCGGGATTTTCCAGCGTTTTGTGTGCTTTTTACTCTCAATCTTTGCTGAAGATATGGTCATAATGACTGTCTGCTGGATTTTCTCTGCTGTGTCCTTTTTGTTCCTTACGTGTTTTCACACTGGTAATTTCCTTCGTTCACACACGCATGAATGTCGTGTTGAAAGCGGCCTCAAGTCGACCATTTGGGTCAACCGGAAGGAAGGAGCGGCGAGGACTTAGGACTCGTGTAGCGGACCGCGTCCAAAATTTTTTATAGGAATTCCCCGCTTAAAATTCGCCTTGGAAAATATAGGATTGGATTGGGTCGTCTAAGAGATCGGTTCACTGGAATTCATAATTTTATTAAAAAGGATCTACAATATTGAACACGAAGAATGCAATAGAGATTAAGGATACGTCATTACAAATGTATTTCTATCACGAGTCAAGTTGCTGGCGGATTTGACCGCTAATATTTTCATGATAATATGAATGAGGTGTTTGAGTGAAAAATTTAAGTGTCGATAATAATTTTCCTTAAATATTAGTAAGTTAATATTTCTTTTTAAATCATCCCTTGGGTGAAATTTTGTTGTTCTTTTTTATCAACGAGCCAGACTACATATGAAACTGGTCTTGTGAATTGTTAGACTAGATCGTAGAATTTTCTTAAATATTAACATTGCAATCTGACTTGTTTTGTTCAAATTTGGAAACGAAAAAGCCTTTTTCTTATTGGCAAAAGTGATTAGTATAGGTAAATTTTAAAATTTGACACAAGATTTATGGACTGTAAATAAGCAACACAATTTAACTCGTTCCTAGAGGGAAAAAAGAGCAATGCTAGACATAAGTATATATATATTATGTGTGTAATTGTGGTTATATATTAAGATGGATGGAGTATGAAGAGGAAAATAGTGTGGTGGCTTTTTTAGGCAAGTTTTGTCTTCAATTTTTTTTCTTTGTAAAGTCGAGAGTTTTGCAATTAAGTGATTCATGTTTTAATGTTTTCTTTATTCGAATAACCACATTTTAATGTTCAATATAGATTTCCACCTCATTTGGTACAATGCTTTTTTAAAATCTTTACATAATTAGTAACCATTTGGGGTGGGCAGAAAAGATAAGTGGGCTCAAAAGTTTCTTGGGTATACATTACTTTCCTCAAAGGCGAACGGGATTTCTTAAGTAGGACCAGCCGCTTCTTTTCATGATTGTGACATGGGAGACAATTACCCCGCACTCTTGATGCTCCTCCGGATCCATGCTCAATGTGTAAGGGCTGCTTGAGGTTCTCCTTCCAAGGCGTGTTCTCCTGCTCAGATAATGCAGAAGTTCTCCTTTTTTCAATAAGTATAATCTAATTTTCCTTCGTTAATTTCCTTTGCGTAGATCTAGTGTATCTCTCTCTAGTGCTTTTGTTCCTGGTGAAATAAGGAGAGAGATCTCTGCTATTTGGGCATACACAACTCAGGTGATTTGGCTCTGTTAGGAGGATTCAAGGATTTTGCATCGATATCAAGTCTATCTGGTCAGTTAACTGTTAACATAGGAATTCTTTATGTTTCTATACACATCTTTTTTTCTTTTTATTGATCTTGTCTGTTTTTAACCGTTCTGCGATTTTGCTTGGCATTGTCTCTGTTTTTCATGTCGTGTCCTCTTTGTAGGTAATAGCAAAAAGAATGCCTAAAGAGCTAGATCCATTTCGTAAGTATGTGGAATATGTAGAGAACGAGTGGAAGTGCCTGTTTTGCGGCAACAAGTATCGCGGAAGTGCTACAAGGATCCGGGCGCACCTTGCTGGAATTCCGGGCAAAGGTATTAAAGGTTGTGAGAAAGTTGATAATCTTGTGAGAGCAGAAGCCTCGCAGGAAAAGAAAGGTGAAGGCAGCGGATTGGATAAAAGCACCGGAGGCACATCGGGCGAAGGAACGGAAGGAACAGTTTTTGGCACGGGTCAAAGTGTACTCCCAAGAGACGATGCGTCGAATCCCAACGGCACGCAGAACCCGAATCAACTTCGGCCAACTGGAACTGGTACTGCTTCAGCATGCCCTCAGGATCAAGTGTCTTTGCCTCCCAGTGATATGCCTCTGGATAATCTGGATAACATCCAACAATCCGATCCATTGAACCGAAGGTTGGATGCAGCACATGGAAATGAAAATGCTTCATATATCCAGCAACTTCCGATGGACTCGTCGGCTTCATCTGGTCTTGATTTTAGTGAGCTACAAGCGCTTCTTGAGCTACCAACTCATCTTGAATCAGAGACGGAAGAACAAAATGCAAGAGGGCTATCATCATCCCCAAATGATGAGGTCCATTGCAGCAGTATGTCTCAGAGAATATCTAAGCTTAGATGAACATATTGCAGATGGAATGACTCCAGATTCACTGCTACATCCAACATATTGGTCAAATCTTGACCACTCGCTGCCGGAGAATCTTCCCGAATCTCGTGAGGCAATTGTAAACACTTTCAAGGAAATACAAACAAATGAACTGCATAATCCAATAGTGGGATCATCGTTACAAATTGATTCATCCCTTGATGTGGACGGCGCAAATCGTTTGCTGGATTGTGGTCAACCGTGTATAGACGAAGTGGTTCCTGTACGCAGCAATACTAGTTCGACGGACGCTGTCCAGCATCCTGGTCAACTTCCCCTAACGTCTGACAAGGAAGATGAGAATGATATCCGTCAGTTTCCTTCGCGAACTCCAATGGTCATTGATTCCTCGACCGCATTACAGCATTCAAGCGACTCTCACATTTTTGAGGCAACAATCGTTCATTCGCTAGTTCCAGAGGCGTCAACAAATCCAATAGGCCCATCATCATCACACGGTCTGTCTCGATTAATCTACAATGCTACTATGGTTCTGTTAGATCCTCACATATTTACAAATTATTTTATCAAAATTTAACAAATGATGTGTTTTTAAACAAGATATCAGTGGGGATTCTCCAATCAGGAACGTGCCGGGCATCCTTGCATATTCCAGATGTCCGATATCACCTCCTTTTTATTGCACCATTTGTTTCATCAAAATATTATTTTTTTGCGGATGTCGATTTTCGTTTTAGATATTTTGTATGATCAAGTTCTAGATGTTGTTTTACCTATACCCATGGCTTGATTTGAAAGTCCAATGGTTGGTTAATCTTATACTTGAATATTTTATTGCAAGCAGCTTCGGTGCCCCCTCAACGTCGAAGTGTTCCATACCAATCCACTAATCTCGAGACAGCGCACCAGAATCCAACCGTGCCATCATCATCACAAGCTCCAAATAATGCTCCTCCACCTCCCCAGATTCTACCTTGTGGAACAGGCCTGACAGACCCATCGTCATTACCAGGTCTATGGTTGTTTACAGAAATTAATACTTATGTATCACAATGTTACATTGTTATGGAGCAGCAGGAATGCTATCATGAGACTCTAACCGGTGGAAATTTTAAATTGTGGAATCAGATATGCACAAGTGTACGCCAATTACAAGTCATCAAAACACCGGCAACAATTTTGGAGAGAGTAGTGCTTCGAAAAGAAAACTAGAACTCCTCTACAGCAAAGAAGCCATCGTAAGGGATGAGTTAGAATTTGCTGCATCTCTATCCCTAAAGAAGCCAAGAATGGAAGTTGTGAATTGGTTGGCGAATGTGGAGATGCTTAGAAATGATTGTACTGAAGCAACAAGTGAGGATTGTTTGCCATCAAATCAACCGGTGGATATACTATTGCATGAAGTAGAAGACCTTATGAGACAAGGCAAAGGACTATTTGAGGCGAGAGAGACCAAAGTCAAAGAATTGCTAGAAAATAAGATGGTGGGAAAGGCATTTTAGAGAAATACTTCAGAGATTTTGGAGTACCTAGTAGGGAATCAAAAATGCCGCCTAGGCATTTATGGAATGGGAGTGTTGGTAAAACAACTACTATGGTACACATACAAAATAAACTCCTTAAAGAAGCAAACTATGGCGATATGTTATGGATCACTGTGTCAAAAGATTTCAACACACAAATGTTACAAGACGCCATTGCGGAGGAACTAGAACTGGACAACCTACCAAAAAAGAATGTGAGGAAACGAGCAGCAATGTTGTGCCATTATTTTATGAAAAGAGGCAACTCTACTGTAATCCTCGATGATGTGTGGGAAAGCTTTGATCTTAAAGAGGTGGGAATCCCAATTGAATCAAATGGAATGAAGTTGGTCTTAACCACTCGATCCTTCAAGGTATGCAAACAAATGCAATGTGAAAAAATGATAAAAATTGAGCCTCTATCTAATATAGAAGCCGAGAGTTTATTTTTTGAGGAGTTTGGATCCAAAGTGGCCCTTAATTTGGATAGTAAAGCAGTTGTGAAGTCCATTGTTAAAGAATGTGCAGACTTGCCACTTGCAGTCATCTCGGTGGCAAGAAGCATGCGAGGAGCGACCAATGAGTTTGAATGGACAGATTGCTCGGAGAAATTGAGAGAATCATATATGGGGCAAACGGATATGGAAAAGGTCTTAAAGAAACTAGAATTCAGTTACAATCTCCTTGGTGATCATGCGGTCCAACAATGTTTCCTATCTTGTGCACTTTATCCAGAAGATAAATTGATTGATAAGTTCGAGTTGATAGAATTCTTTATTGACCAAGGATTGATTGGTCGATCGAATACAAGGGAGAAACAATATGCTAGAGGCCTCACCATACTAAACAAACTGGAATATGCTTGCCTATTGGAAAATCACAAGGGAGAGATGAAGATGCACGATTTGATTAGAGACATGGCATTGCAAATCATGAGCAAGACTTCGATTGTAAAAGCAAGAAAGTGGTTAAGGGTGATACCATCTGAGGAATGTTGGATGGATGCTTTGGAGAAAGTTTCTCTGATGGACAATTTTATTGTAGAATTTCCTTTGAACATGTCACCAAATTGTCCTAAACTATCAACTTTGCTGTTGAATACAAGCTGGTTGTGTGATCTATTTATCCCTAATCCTTTCTTCAAGCATTTATGGGGGCTAAAGGTTCTAAACTTAAGTGGATGTGGACTAAGGGATCTTCCAAATTCCATTTCAGACTCGGTAAACTTGACAGCACTATTGCTTACACATTGTTATAAATTGCATCATATCCCTAATTTAGGGAAGCCCAGGTCTTTGAGAAAGTTGGACATTTCTTTTTGTTCTAATGTTAAAGCGCTCAAGGGTCTAGAGATGTTGGTGAATGAGATACCTCAACATAATTGGTACATGCATAAAGAGATTGCCCAAAGGAACATTGGGAGCTTTGTTAAACTTGCAGTGTCTTGGAGCTGAGCTAGTAAATGGAAAAGAATTTACAAAATTGTGGGCATTGGAGACACTTATATGCTTCTTTGACAATGTGGATGATTTCAACAAGTTTGTGAGGGTGGTTAGTAAGCGGGGGAATAACCTTCACTATTACGAGATCAACGTGTGTTGACACCTAAATTTTGGCGATCTAATTATTTATTTATTACATTAAAATTAGGGATTAATTTTTAACCCCTAAAAAAATTATTATTAATTAATTGCATCGCATATAATTTTAGGTGCATTTATTTTTAATTTGGATCGGTGACGAATGGGTTCGACTTGATGATTCTAAGCTTCCATTTGGCAAGTTGACAAAAAAATTTGGCCAAGCCCATTATTCCTTTGGCTAAAGTTATGCATGCAAAGATTTCATAATATTTTTCGTATAGAATTGAAATGCGCATGATATTTGAGTTGGGGTTGAATCTTTTAGCTATGGGAAAGAAATAAAGGGGAAAGAGGAAAATGAAAGAAGATATGCAAGTTCGCCTCTTCGTGCAAGGAAAATATATAGATTACAAGAAGTGGGATCAGTCAACATGGGAAATATAATCGAGACCATCTTTAGGCACCCACGGGCACAAGCAAAAAGGAAAGGAGTCAAAGTAAAATATATTTTGAACATTCCTGGGAGGAAAGGAAATTGGGCACGGCAAGATTTAAATCAATTAAGATCGTCTCAAAGAAGAAAAGATGCGTAAGAAGCAAAAAGAAAGCAAGCATAAAAGCCAAGAAAGTGGACTCTCTTCGGAAAAAAGAAAAGAAAAAAAAAAGGAGAGCACGTTCATTCACGAGGAGAGAGAGGATTGTGTTCAATCAAGATTTGTCTCTATTGTGTCATTCTTCTTTGTTGTTGGTCGTGAGCATCCGCCACCGCCATTAACGAACTAGCTGCGATCGTACCGAACCTCACCCATGAGGCCACGTATACTGAATACACGGCCATAGACACGCAAAGAAGAAGACCATTCTTGGTGATCCTCGAGACATCGATCTTTGCCTCAGGTGTTTCGTTTTTTTTTATTAGCACAGCTCTCCAACGCATCTAATTAGGCCTAGCTCCGCTCAGCCCATCTCGTAGTGCACTTTACGCAAAAGATACAAGAAGGAACAAGTTCTTGGGACTCCTCAAGTCCTCAAAGCGGTTGCCGATTGATGCCCGCCATCCTGAAGCCTCAACGAGAGGAGTTGCTATGAGATTTCGACGAGCCAATGTCTTTGTTGCATCGTGATCCTCGAAGGCACAGCAGCCGTCCTCTCTGTTTTTGCAGGTTGTTTTCTGGATTTTCTGGCTAGTTACCAACGCCTGGAGCCCCGACGTTGTTGCATCGTGATCCTCGAAAGCACGACCGAGCCATCGCCTGAATCCGTGAAGCCAGCAAGTGATTCTCGACCGGTACATCAACGATTCTAGCAAACCCTACTCGGCATCCAGACGAATCACCATCAGTGGGACGGTGCTCCAGCTTGTTCATCTACTTCAATCACAAACCACCGACTGCGCCATGGCCTCATCATCACCATCACATGCAGAACACACCAATAGAGGCAGCGTACTCCAAATTCACGCATGAATTTATTGGAAGTCTTGGGCTGTTTGCAAGACCTCATTCGGTCAACATAGCAGTGGCGGGCGTGCATAGAATTATGGGAAGTTTGACTCATTGCATGGTCCCACAAAACAAAAGCATTCACGATCAAGTCATCGATGCTAGTCCTTTCTCCAAAAAAAAAATCAATGCTAGTCCGAGCCGGAATCACTTCCTCGGTGGCCGAAAAGCACCCGGTCGCCAATCACCATGAAAGCCTCGCACTGGGAATCCCATCGCACAGACCACTGCAAAGCAGTATGAGCCGCAAGCTTGTTGAGCACCCCTGCCGTCCGTCCGAACTCAGGAAGATATCCGGGCAATATCACAAATTAGGTAAGAGTCTTGATTAATTCAGTTTCATATATCTTATGCCTAATTTACAGATAGCAATCATGTTTGAATATTCAGTTGATATTGTCCTGTCCAAAAGAAATCTTTTGAATTCTTGTGAATTGGGGAATCATCATAATTTCATAACATGCGTATGATTGATAGTCTGATTTCACGCTCGAAATACGACTCGCAATCGCACGGAAAAATCGCCAATCCGATCTCACGCTCGAGATACGATTCACGATTTTGTTTGAAATTGACCAATCCGATCTCATGCGCGAGATATGATTCGTCAATTTATTTCCAAAATGGACACGGATGATATCTTGCCTGATTTGTTGCGTGCTGATCTTGATGTCTTATTTTGATTGCTCCCATAAAAGAAAGGAAAAATCTGAAAAAAAATCCGAGTTAGATTGGGTTCATTTTAGAATATTCATCGTTTTAGGGTTATCCTGCATGTTTAGAATATGAAATTTATTTATTTCGAATTTTTGAAAAAATGAAAAATCCAAAAAAAATTGCATTCTTTTAGGATGTTAGTTTTTTCTTTAATTTAAGTTGCATGTGGCAATTTTTTTTTTAATTTCGAAATTAATAAAAAAAACAACAACAAAAAATCATCATGCATAATTCATGTAGAATTAAGGCATTCTTTGCATGTCATTGCATTTTAGAGTAAGATTGCACGTAATTTAATTCTAGATAGTAGTTTTTAATTCATTATAAGTTTAGATAAAAAAAAATCTTAAGTAGATTGCATTTTAGTTAGGGATTTCTAAGTTAGGATAACATTCTTGTTTAAATTAGGATTTGACATAACTTCATTCCTAATTTGAATTAGATGACATTTTAATTTAGGTAGATAATTTCCACATTTTTATAATTTCGAATTTAAAAGGAAATACCAAAAAATGCCTTAGAATAAATTGGTTTCTTTTTTTTAGATAGACCGCATCTAGGATTAGAGATTGCTAAGTTAAGACAACATCTTAGTTTAAATTAGGGTTTAGCATAACCTAATCCTTAATATAAATTAGATAGAATCTTAATCTAGCTAGGTAACTTTCACATTTACCTAATTTCGAATTTCATAAAAAATCCAAAAAATGTCTTAGGATAAATTACTTCCATTTTTTTAGGATAAATTGCATTTTTTTTAGGAAAAAGAAAAAAGAAAAAATGTCATGAACATGTCATCTAGGATTAGATTAAATGAAATGCACGTCATTTAGTTTTTTTTTAGGCCCATTTAATTAGAAATTGCCTATCAATAGAATTAGGTCATTTAGATTGCATTTAATTATTGCATTTCTTTAGGATTTATTCTATTCATGTCATATAATTTAGATCATATTGCCATGTCATGTAATTTAGGTCATGTTGCCATGTCATATTAGATTACTAGCATGCATTGCATATAGATTAAGTTCCCATTAAATAAAGTGAAAACAAAAAAAAAAATTGTGTGTTAATTAGAAATCATATCTAGGGTTGATGATGTGAATTTTGATCTAACAACGCGGATGCTTTCGTTGCTTCGAGGTAAATTTACAATTTATTCATTGCTTTCTTGAGTGTTAAATTGATGGATTGCACACCCGCATGATTGCCTCATATGTTAGGGAAATAGATTTAAAATCAATCCAAGCTGCTTGCCAAACATTTTTTTAAATAAAGAATGGTACCGAAAGGGCATTAGAGAAATCTAGTGTAACCAAGTCCCCGTATCCATAGTCTCTGGTTCGTAGGAGTAAAGTAAACCTCCCGTTGCTTTACTTGGGTTTCTAATCGACCCACCAAAAATAGAGTAGTGGCGACTCCTAGTTAAAAATCAATTGCATGTTAAAAATTTGAACCTAAGTCGCGAATTGGTATGGGCTTGGGAGAGCCCGAGTTAAGTCTAGGCTTAACAATCCAATAGCCAAACCGTAGGTGGTTCACACCCGAAAAATTGGTCGCGACAACGTGCATCAAGAAGGACGGGAGAATTTTAACATAACAAATGTCGGTGACCTATTTAAGTATTGTCTGAGGAGTGTCCACATTAAGATGAGGAGTCATGCTATTGTGAGGGTGAGAGGGGAAAGCTGTGGTAGAGGCAATGGCATTTGTATTTTGATTCCCCAAGATGTGCAGAATTTGACAACGTGCAATTGCGACGGTATGACAAATTTGTCTAACATGGGTCCACTTGAAAAGCTTGAGAGGCTAGATGTAAGATGGTGGAGCAACTTGCGGGTGCTCTGCGGAGGACAAGATGAAGAATTAATCGACATCCATGACTACCTTGCCCGAACCCCCACCCTCTCCTCTTCCCAAGCCTTAGGGATTTAGAAATAAATAAATGTCCAAAATTGAAGTATCTCTTTGGGCATGAGCCTAAATTCTCCCTTCCGCATCTACAATACATTTAGATATGGCATTGTGTGGAAATGGTGGGGATAATAGTGGCAGCTACATCACCACTACCGTATCCACCCCTAGCCTTCGCTAGTCTAGAAGTGATAAGAGTTGGGTGGTGTGATAAAATGAAGAGAGTGGTGGAATTTGAGTGGCTGCCTCACTTCCCTAATTTGAGAAGACTCAGTGTATGGGATTCTGAGAACATGGAGGAGATAATCGAAGGTCTTTCCTCATACATGTTAGTTGAAGAGATTTCTCCGGAATGGCTTTTGGTAGAAGGATGCCATGAGTTGCTACTCCATCTTCGAAATCTTCAAACTATCCAAGTCATTGGTTGTGAAGGAATGGTGAAGCTGATAAGTGGAGTGGGACAAGGCCAAGAAGGGAGCATGACGACTCCTGTAAACAACACCCCTTCATCCTCCCAATCTTCAATTTCTCTCCCAAAGCTGAATTCCTTGTATCAACACAGTCTACCCCAGTTAAAAAGGATATGTGAAGTCCAAATAACTTGCAATTCCATGAATAATTTGGTGGTGATCAGATGCCTAGAACTAAACAGGATTCTTGTGGAGCTGCAATTTCGTGATTTTGAGGACCTTCCGTATATTGAGGTGGAAGGTCAGGAAAAGTGGAAGACACTTATGGGATCATCTCGATGCTCGGGCTTATCTTCAATCTCATCTCCTTTTCAATGGCAGTTGAGTATTCTAGAAGGCTAGCGTAAATGCAATTTACATGAGTTTTTGATATAATTTCCTTCATTTTCGATAAAAATAAAAAATATTGAAGGAGTTATAAATTGTATTGCTATATATTTTATACATATACATAAGCCTATTTATAATACAATAGATAAAATAGGAAAAAAAACTATACAAGATAACATTTTCCTATTTTACTGTGTAAAATAGTACTCTTATGGATTGATTGAATCAATTAGTCCGTAATCGGAATTAGAATCAGAATCAAATCAAATTGTATCTCCAACAATTCCTTTAAATTCGTTACAAAGACGATGTTGCCCTTCTTGTTATAGTCATGCAGCTTTAGAGACTAGGATCAGAACTAGAGTCGTGCTAGCTTTAACACTAGCTTTTGCAATAGCATTCTACCTCGGTTTCAAAGAAATCTGATGAAAGGCCTTTGGCTGCTATTACTCGAGGATGCTTTCCTGCAAACTTAAGTTGTCATATGAATTACTTTCTCGCATGCCGTACTAGTGGAGGTCCTTCACAAGGCGGAGGAGCTCGAAGATGCTCGACGGGTGGGGTTGGACCTAGGGGAAGGAGTGCCAGAACTATGCACCAGAGAAGCGGTTGAATGTTGCCTTCTGTGAGGAGATCTTGGGCAGCTCGGCTGCAACGGCGGCTACGACGAATTTAGTCTTAGTAGAAGATTGAAGGATCGAAGTTTGCTTTGCCTTCACAACCATCGCAAGCTTACAACTCTGATCCATAATTCAATAGATTGGATATGGCATTTTGTGTTACAAGTATGGTTTTCAGAGATTCATGTGTATTGATGTTGGGTATTGAGTTTGTACTACGTTTCTTAATTCCCTCTTTGCAACTCCATGAGCAAGCTTCGCATTGTTTCTCTTCCATTCGTTAATGATGTGTGTTTGTAAATTGGGCCTTGTTCAAACTTGGATTGTTGCAGTTCACTGATATGAAAGCACACTCACAATCACTCTATCGTTGAAAACAAATCGAAATTTCTTAGATAAATATGTGATACTTGTAAGTGTCATAGGTCAAGAGAGAGTTTAGCGCTTACCATGTTTGATGAAATTCTTAAGTTAGTAGGATACTCAGCTATTGATTGTTTGTTCATAGCATGTGTGCTCACTTGTTGTCGATGATTGATTTGCATTCATAATCCATGTGGTATCGTTACTTTATTTTTGTTTGGATTATTTCTTATTCAAACATGAGAGTTGCACAGATCAAGCTTGCTTTGTTTTTTTAAGTCATTTTTCTGGGTTTGGAAGGTGGGTTCTGAGATGATGGTTAGTATAGGGAGACAATATTGCTTCGACTCTGTCTTGGGTTAATTGGACTCTGCAGTTGAAAGAAGATGACTAGAGCTGGAAAATGAAATTTGTTTCCACTTTGTTGTCATTGCTTTCATGAAAATTTCTCAAAGGAATTTGACTTGAAAGTTTGAAAATTCCAACATATATAATTCAAGTTAGTTGTGTAAATTTGAATGTTCGTAAAGCCTCACTATTTCAACGCCTAGAATTTTTTATGCTTTGCACTGTCCAAGATATTGGTTAGTTTGGGTCCAAGCACTTGCTTGGCTTATGCATGTGTCACGGGCCGATCGATCACTCTTGATCACTCGTAGGTTGATCCGTGCGGCCTTAGGATTTTACCCCTAAGCAGCCTTTCCCACACTCAACTCACAAGGATCACAAAGAGAGAAACTTTAGAGAGAGAAGCTCTGGATTATATTACTTGTGAATGAGATGAGTACAATGAGGGGAGGAGACCCCTATATATACAAATACAAAGCAAACCGTATCCGTAGATCTCTCATTGATTTAACGGTGGAGATTGCATCTCCTCAAGTACTAACTACGTCTCCCCAACTACCAGCTACCCGCATTTATAAAATATGCGTACAATTACCATATCGTCCGCCCTCAAAAGTATTCTAGAAGACTTGGGAAAACTCTAAGGCTTCGGGATACAAGCCGAGGGTCGCTCGTTCCATGGATGTGTCACGCTTGTCCCTTAGAACCCTCTTGGATCGGCATTCCTTCGAGCCGTGACACATGCAACCGTATTCGTATGAAGAGCAATCTATAGTGTGGTTTTGTTTATCAGTAAATTTACGATCCAAAACCCATATTTAACCCAAAACCAGCCAGAACCCATTTCATATTTGTATATGGCGTGGGCCAAACTTTCACTATTGCCTTCATGGCCGTGTTCTTAGCCTTGTTGATATTTTAGAATCAATTGCATTGGTTGTGAGATTTGTGATTTTTGTTCAATTAAGCCCTCTCGAGAGGGTTTAGCGCCTATAATGTGTTTGATGAAATTGCTAAGTTAGCAGCGTGCTTGGCTGTTGACAGTTTGTTCATAGCAAGTGTGCTTGGTTGTTGTTGATGATCAATATGTATTCATAATCCATGGCAGTATCGTTGTTGCTTTATTTTAGTTAGGATTATTTCTTGTCCAATCGTGAGAATTCCACGTATCAATCTTGCCGTGTCTTTTTTAAACCATTTTTTCTAGGTTTGGAAGGTGGGTTCTTTGATGATGTCTATTATAGGAAGACAATATTGCTTTTTGACTTTGTCTTGGGTTAATTTGACTCTGTAGTTCAGAGAAGATGACTAGAGCTAAAAAATGAAATTTGTTTCAACTTTGTCGTTATTGCCCGCTAAGTGTTCGTGAAAATTTCTCAAAGGAGTTTGACTTGAGAATTTCAGCTTAGATAGATTAAAATTAGTTACGTAAATTAGAATATTCATAAATTCTCCCTATTTCAACATCTAGAATATATTTGATACTCAGCACTATCCAAGATATTGGTTAGTTTGGGTCCAAATACTTGATTGTCTTATGCATGCAACCATATACATATGGAGAGCAATCTATGGCGCAATTTTATTTATTAGTAAGTTTACGGCCCAAACCCATCTTTATTTAACTCAATATTGAAGTTCAAACATGTTTTATGATTTATACATGGCTTGAGCTGAATTTTCACCATCACCTTCATGCTCCTATAACCTAATACCAAAAACTCCCTCACCAACTCAACGAGCCAGTCGTTGGAGCTGCTCTTTCTTCAAAGGCAATAATTTAAGGAGAAAAAATGCTAAAAAGAAAATGAATCTCGGGTTTGGTCGGGTATGGATTGGATATTGATCGAGTCGGGTATAGATAGAGAAATCTACATTGCAATTATATGATAATTTGAGTTAGACCATTTATGACCCAATCCAAATCCATCCCAACTCACTGTTTGACAAACCTACACATACATTGCAGGTAACGGGCGGAGTGGGGTGGAGCTTGCATTAGCCCTACTCCATCCCATGAGTCCATCCTGTTTTCGTAGTTTTCATTGTATGTTAAAATATATATATATATAGATATTAGAAGCACTTTTAAGAACAATCTATTCTTCTTACAAGCCTTGATTTATCGGAGATGCAAGATTGGAAGTTTTCTAGCGAGAGACAATTGTTTCACTTGTATTCCGCCTTCAAATTGTTTCGTATCCACAATTTTGTGATATTTAGATTTTGTTTGACTCAATAAAATATGTTTATTCTTTTTCAAAACCTACCCATGAAGCCGTTTCTTATTATTACCCTATCTTTTTACATAATTATTGTAATAATAATAATGAAAAATGGCAAATATAATAAAAAACTAATGCCAAATATAATGCGGTGCTCCGCAAGAATTCGTTGTTCCGAGAAGAGAAAACTACCTCAGCCCCCCTCACGGAGGAAGGGGGCATGTTTTTCGTCCCATTATGTGCCCATACTTAGAACTTACAGTGTTATCGCGATAACAAGTTTCAAGTGACGGTCACTACTAATATTTTGACTTTTTTTTTTTTTTCAAATCTTGCTGTTTACACGATGACTCTTTTACAAATGTTACCTTTGAAACATTTGCAAATTATAGGTCCTCACGTGCAGATTCACATATCATTCTTTTTTCATAAAATTTTCAAACTTTGGATAATATTTTATACTCCAACTGAGAAAATAAAAATAAAAAATTACTTAGACACGATTTGTGCAATCTAATTATTCAAGTCAAACATATTTTCGATGTCCACGTCCAATCAATGCGATAATAATAACGAGATTTCTATCCGCATAATTTCAAAGATCTTGTTGTAATAATAAGTAAGAGCACGTTTAAATGAGTGTATCAAGTTGCAATTTCAATTGCAATAACATGTATAGATAGTGGACACAATAAATGTAATCTAGTGTTTGGACTCTCAAAGTAATTTATATCATATAAATCTAAATATTCAAAAGCAAATTCCATGATCTCCTACCCTAATGATACTCCACGTGGGTATAGCAAGCAAAAAAATATCATTATTAAAAAGCTTTAAAAGAAAAAAAATAATAATTGAGAGATTAGAGAACGATGGATGACCATGACGACTTAACTCGCGGGTTGAGGCAGTTGACACCGGTCATCATCACTCGCCCTCGTCATGTTTGGGAATCAAGCTTTCTATTTGCATAATTTGAAAATAAATAAATAATGGACATACATCCAATGTCCACCTTTGTTCAACATGATAATAATGACAAATTTTCCATCCGCATAGTTTGAAAGATCTCATGCTAATAATTAGGGAGAGCGCGTTGAATTGAATGACCGTATTAAATTACAACTTCAATTGCAATAACATGCATTGATAGTGGACGCAATAAGTGCAATATGGTGTTTGGAATCTCAAAGCAATACTCCATTTTTCATCATATAAAACTAATCTTCAAAATCAAATCCCATGATCGCCTAAATGATCCTCCACGTGGGCATAGCAAGCAAAAAATATTATCATGAAAATGTTTTAAAAGAAAAAAAAAAGAAAAAACAAATTAATAGAGAGATCGGAGAACGACAGATGACCATAATGACCCGACCCGGTCCCCGACTGAGGCAGTTGAAGCCGGTCATCATCACCCGCGCCCTCCTCGTCGCCGCGAATCTCTGTTCAGCTCGACTCCCCGGCCCACTCTCGGTAACCATCACCCTCCGCGGCACGCGCTCCCACGCCACCCCCTCCGAGCCGGTGGGGTAATCTTCGCCGTGCGTGCCTCCACGCACTCCAAGCGCGAGTCACGCGGGGAGCTCCCCCACCCCGCGCCCGCGAGGGCAGGCGTGTAAATTCGCCGCGATGCCGTCGGACCGAAGAAGCCGAACACTTTGCACCGAAGTAACTGCAGCGCTTTAGGTGTCCCAACAAAAAAGCACGCACTTTAAAGCATCGGGCCGGCGTTCCCTGCGCTCGAGCCCAGCTTGAACCCACTGCGACCGCCACGCGTCGAGCCGCAATTGGGCGGAGGGCCCGCGGCTGAGGCCATCGAACGGCGGAGCTCGCCGGGCTTACCATGGGCGCGGGGCCAGCTTAGGACCGCTCCTTTATTTATGATATTATTTTCAAAAATCTCAGCAGTTTTTTGCTCCACCAGCTTCACTGAGAGAGAGAGAGAGAGAGAGAAGCGAGAGAGGGGGGTTGATGCTGCAGCTAGATCGCAGCTTCCTTGATTTGCAAGCACAGCCCTGGTACATTCTCTCTCTCTTTCTGTGCCTGTGATTTGTATAAAACGTTCTCGCGTCGAAACGTGGGTTGTCGTGTCTTCTTGATCCTTGGTTGCGGCTTGTATCAGGAATGCTAGGCGGTGGGTTCCCGGGTAGCGCATTGGGCAGGTAAATTGCAGATCTGGCTTGCCCTCGAGCTACATTGGCGATTTCTCCCGTCTCGCGGTTTCTGGGTTGACTTGGTTTTGGTGGGTTGTGCTCTGCTGAGCTCCATTTGGTGTGTCGTTGCCTTGTTAGGGGTCAGTTGTCTGCTTCTTGTTTCTGAATCGCTTCGATGTTAGCTGGGAGATCACAGGACGGACTGCGTTTGTCGATTGGTCTGGGTGTTTGAATTTGAAATGAGAAACTGTCCTTGTAATTGATGGCTTGGGGATTAAAAAAAAAAAAACTGGTCTTGCGAAAGAATCGATGATCCTTGAAGGACGCGACGAGAAGGTTAGGTTGCCGTTATATGGATCCATTTTACAAGTGGTAGAGAGTCCGGAATGAATTGGTGTTGGTCATGGTGATGAGTGAAGATCTAGCATGTTCCCATCTTTTACTGTTGTATTGTCGAGCGTCGAGCGATATGTGGCCGCTCAGTGAAATCGACAAAGCGGTAATGAGCAAAGCTTCTGGTCAGGATTTGGGATTGTAGTGCTGACAGTCCTAGTAGGCCCCTGTTTTGCACGCTTGTTTAAACTTATCCACCGTTATTCTTCAAGATGAGTAATTTGGTTTGTTCTGGTTGTCTTATTCTGTGATGAGCTAAAACTTCAACTACTCCAGCTGGGACTTTTTCCTCTATCAATGCCTGAGCTGATTTACTTCGGGCTGTGCAGGAGCTGAGGTTGAGGTTATTGCTGCATCGGTTCCTGCCTTCCTGCCATGGGTAGAGCTAAATCACCTGGTAGATGGATCAAGACATTGCTATTTGGGAAAAAAACATCAAAACACAATGTTAAGGGAAGAGAGGTATTCTTTTTAGCTACAACAAACCCTGTAACTTCTTAGTTTAATGTCGGGATTCCTGTTTCCTAATGTTCCGACGTTCTTGTATGTTGTAAATAAAAGCATGATAGTTATACGTCAGTTCCTGTCAGTTCCTGCCCGGCGCTTGTGTTCTTTTCATCTGACTAAGGTACCTTGGTAATTTCTTCTCTTTTGAACTAATATGCCACTACCATCATGCGCAGAAAATTACAAATGACACAGCAGTCCAGGTTGGTGCTAGGGCACCTGAAGCTAATTATCACATGGCTTCTCAGCCTAATGCTGAAAGTGATGATTGGAATAGCAGAAAACAAGAATCAGAAAGAAAGAATGAGGAAATTCTACTCCAAGATCGAGGGATTGAGACTGATGAGGATCTGGACATGGCTCAAACTCAGGATGCACCTCAAAATCCAGATATAATCAGGCAAGAGATGGCAGCAACAAAGACGCAAGCTGCTTTCAGGGGTTATTTGGTATTTATTCTGAGATTTGTCTTCTCTACTCTTCCCTACTGTCCTTAGACATTCATTGTAGTTAAAGAATGGATAACTATCTGAATATGAAACGTACCCTGGAGAATGTTCCTAATAGTTTATTCTTCAATAAAACCTCCTTTCTTTTGAATGGCCACTGTTTATTTAGACCAGGCTTGTTTATGGATTTTGTTTTGTTTTCACGATGAAGGCTCGTCGCGCATTTCGAGCTCTCAAGGGAATCATTCGGTTACAAGCACTTATCCGTGGGCATTTAGTTCGGAGACAGGCAGTTGCTACTTTGTCCTGCATGCTGGGAATAGTTAAATTGCAGGCACTTGTTCGAGGGAGAAACGTCAGGCAATCGACCATTGGGCTTGAAGTACACAAGTTACTAATATCTCAGGTACTTCAGGGTGAAGCAATGCTTGTAGCAGATGATAGAATAGCTCCTTTTCTTTCATATGGATGTCTTTACTTGTGACAAAAATGGCATCCTATCGGACTATACTGTTACTGGGGCTTTATGCCTCACATGCCTTGGAGTGGTGGGCAGTTGATAAACAGTGTAGACAAAAGCGAAGTTGGCATAGTGTTTGTCAGTAAAATTAACATGTCACAGATTAAAATAATTGTTATAGTGTGAACTGCTTGGATCATTCACTCTAAGATAGATATATCTGCTTATTTCTGACTTTGCATTGCTGAATGATAATATGCCAACAGTCTTGTATAACTTTACTTATATGAAATCAACAAACAGTGATGTCTGCAACTTGCTTCATGGGGTGTCTGCTACTCGTTTGTTGAGATGTCACTTCTCTGGTTAGTTGAAGTTACTTTGAAATGTCATTTCTTTGAACAGTGATGTGTGACACAAGTGCCTACTAGGCAGGATTTAACTGTGTATGCATTGTCACGGCCACACACTTGTGTGTGTGTGAGAGGAGGGAGGGAGGAGGGAGGAGGAGGAGGAGGAAGGAAGGGGGGGGGAGGATTCTTCTTACATTACTTTTGAATCCTTTGTTCCTCTGCTGCCTTTTCATTTTTCTCCTGTGTTCATGATGATAGATTACTGAGTTACATTTCCTTATAAATTATCTGACAGGGCATGTCAGGGGATTCTGCCAAAGTTGATTTAAGTACTCAGCTTGCCAATGTTTCAGCAAATGTTTTCATTCGAAAGGTAATATAGCATCATGTAGTATTGAATTGCAAGTTTGCTATTTAAAATTATTCTTCTGATTTCGTTCCTATATGCTCTCCATGCAACCACTGCATGATGCTGTAGCTTGTTGCTTCATCACCAACTGTCATGCCTCTGCACCTCAATTATGATTCTGCGGAGCCAAATTCAGTTTCGAGTTGGTTAGCATGCTGGTCAGCATCCGTTTTCTGGAAACCAGTTTCCCAACCGAGAAAAATCTCCAAATCACAGAGAAAGCAGGGTTACTCACAAATTTCAGAAACTGAAACTCGTAGGACGAAGCGTGGTGTCCAGAAAACTCCTGCTTCCAATGTTGACATTATTTCAGCGCGCACAACCACAGAGACGCCTAAACGCAATGTAAGGAAGGTGTCTGGCCATTCTTTGGATCCTTCACAGGATAGTCCACAAAATGAGATCCAAAAGGTCAAACGTGGTTTGAGAAAGGTCCACAATCCTATTGTAGAGAATGCTGTGATCCAGTCTGAAATTGAAAGTGTAGAGCCCAAGGACAGTTTGGAAAGGCCATCCATCACTAGGGGAGTTGATGTTTTTGAGCAGAACGATAAAACTTCTGATGAGAAAATGGAGAGTGAGACAATATTGACCTCATCAAATTTGCCTGATGCAGAAAAGATTCAGGAGCCACTGGAAATAGATGACAGAGCTGATGTTCCTTTTGATGGTCAAGTAGTATTTGACTCAAATGCTTCAGTGAAGAACCATGTGGAAGATGACAGTGGTCCTGTAACAAATGGGCATCAGGAATCCAAAAATCAAGAAGTCGAGATCCAGAGGGATGATTCAGTGAGCGATGAGAAACGTAGATCAGGCCGTAAATCTTCCACACCCTCAAAGCAAGAATATGAGGAGAATGGCTCGCGGAGCAGTCCGGCACTTCCAAGTTATATGGCAGCAACTAAATCTGCAAAGGCCAAACTGAGAGCGCAAGGTTCTCCGAGGTTTGGACAGGATGGGGCAGAAAAGAGTAATCTGTCGAGACGTCACTCTCTACCTTCCCCAGCTAACAGCAAAATCAACTCTCAGTCACCAAGAACCCAGAAACCTGATCAGGGAAGTGGCAAAGGTGGGAATAAAAGTGACAGATCATCAAGAGATTCAAATGGTAAGAAACTATGAATTACTTTATTTCTTCGACAACTCGAGTATTTTGTTTGTCATTCTATTGTGTTGGAATACTGGATTTGATTGAAGGATAGATGAAGTAATTTAGAGAATGCTTGCTCTCAACTCTCTTTTGGAATTACATGTTTTCTCTGTGTGGGGCAAATCCTATAAATGAAGTTGGTTATGTGTACTTTCCAAATCTTTTACCTAAGTCAAATCACATTATGCTAGTGAATATGGCAAGCGAGAAATGGTCCCAAATGCATGTCACCCTAGCAGACTTAAATTTTTGTGATATATGCTTGTTTTGATAAGAAGGATTTCTAGAGAAACTAATCTTGTAATATACTCTGTACTGATCTAAGTGAAATCGGCCTTTGGGAAGATCCTAGGGAAATACTACCACCC